>PVLC010007029.1:21680-65691 GCA_004027655.1 Graphiurus murinus | reverse complement strand
TTTTTTTTTTTTTTTTTTTTTTTTTTTTTTTTTGCAGTACTGGGGATTGAACTCGGGCACATTCTACCTCTGAGCTATACCCCCAGTCCTATTTTTTATTCTTTATTTTGAAACTGGGTCTCACTAGTTGCAGAGTGCCTCACTAGGTAGCTGAGGCTGGCCGCGAACCCGGATCATCCGGTCTCAGCCTCCCGAATGCTGGGAACTACAAGTGTGTGCCAGTAAGTAGAAGAATAGCCAGCTTTCCTAGTAGCGTCTGTGTGTGTGTGTGTGTGTGTGTGTGTGTGTGTGTGTGTGTTGGGGATTGAACCCAAGGACATTCTTTCTACCTCTAAGTCATACCCTCAGTTTTATTTATTTATTTTGGTACTGGGGATTGAACCTAGGGTCATTCTACCTCTGAGCTACACCCTTAGCCCTCTCCTTCTTCTTCTTCTTCTTCTTTTTTAATTTTGAAACATGGTCTCACTAAGTTTCAGAGGGCCTCGGTAAGTTGCTGAGGCTGGCCACAAACCTGCGATCCAATCCTCTTCTCTCAGCCTCCCAAGTGCTGAGATTTCAAGCATGGGTCACCATTCCCAGGATTTTTTAATTTTAAAAGTTTATTTATTTGTGTGTTGTGTCTGGGGCGGGGTGTAGTAGTAGAGTTTGAACCCAGGGGCATTCTACCTCCAAGCTACACCTCCTTTTTTTTCCTTTCTTTTTAAAATGTTTTTATTGGTGCATTATAGTATCATATCATAATGTAAATCATGTTGACAATGATACATGGACATAGCACTTGTTGCCATCTCACCCTCCCCATCTCCCCTCTTCCCAATACAGAGTACTGAGATTGATGATTGACATTGGTACTTTCACATATGTACACATAGTTGAAGGTAATAATTGTGCTAATGAACCTCATTCTTCCCCCTCTGCTTCCCTTAGACCACCTCTCTGGCTCCATTGAGCTACTGAAACAAATCTTTTTTATTTTTAAACAAAATTTTGCTAGATTGCTGAAAGCCTTGCTAAATTGATGAGGCTGGTCTTAAACCAGTGATCCTCCTGTCTCAGCCTCCCAAGTATTGGGAATACAGGTGTGTGCCACAATGCCCAGCTTAATTTTGTATTTTATTTATTTTTTTTTAATTTTTATTTTATTTATTTTTAGTGTGTGGTACTGGGAATTGAACTCAGGGGCATTCTACCTCCAAGCTATATCCTCAGCCCTATTTATTATTCTTTATTTTGAAACAGGGTCTCACTAAGTTGCAGAGGGCCTCACTAAGTAGGTGGGGCTAGCCTAAACCTACAATCTTCCTGTCTCAGTTTCCCAAGTAGTGGGATTACAGGCGTGTGCCACCATGCCCAGCTTAATTTTTTAATTTGAAACAGCGCTTGCTAAATTGCTGAGGGTATCCCTAAGTTGCTTAGTTTATCCTCAAGACTATAGTCCTCCTGTCCCAGCCTCCCAAGTATTGGGATTACAGGCCTGCACCATCACACTCTGCTACTCTAGTAGTCTTAATTACTAAATCAGTGTGATTATATGATCAATTAAATTGATTGTGATTAAATTAAATTTAAGTGATTGGAGAAAAAAGCACATTGATCTGTTTTTCTAGGTGGTACTTTATATCAAATAAATATGGTCTTTTCTAAGTAATTCTAGGGAATTTGATTTATTATCGCCCTTTGATAAACTTTTCCAATGATTAAATGCTTTTAAAAGGCAAACATTATTTCACATATAGCATAAATTTTCTTGGTGAAACATAAACCTATTGTCCTTTGGTTCATAGTCACCTTCAAAATATGTCCTGGCAAAGTGGCAGTGGAGACGTCTGTAATCCCAGTGACTCAGAAATCTGAAGTTAGAGAAACCCCAAATTCAAGCCCAGTCTCAATAATTTAGGGAGTCTTAAAATGAAAAATAAAAAGGACTGTGGATGTAGCTTTCTGTGATAGAGCACCACTGGGTTCAATCCTCAATACTGCAAAAATAAAATTTAAAAAGATGTCCTCTTTGCAGCTCTGTTTCTGACTGAATAAATTACCCATCTTGTCTGGAATAAAATTCAAACTCCTTGATATTGCCTAAAAGATGCATCCATGATTGGCTTCTCACCCCCCTCTCAACCTCTATTATCCCCCCTCTCCTTCCCCTGCTTACTCACACATCCAAAGGTCTCAAGGTGAAGCCTATGTGCTGCTGTTCCTTCTGTCCAGAACTCTCATCCTCAGCTGTTTAGCAAGTTCCCTCACGCAGTTAATTTTTCTTTTTTGTTGTTGATTTTGTGGTACTGAGGATTGAACTTTGGGACATTTGACCTCTGAGCTAGACCTCCAGTCCTTTTTTATTTTTTATTTTTGATGCAGGGTCTCACTGGGTTCCTGAGAGTTTCTCTCTGTTGCTGATGCTGTCCTCAAACCTGTGATCCTCCTGTCTCAGCCTCCAAAGTACTGGGATTACAGGTGTGCGTCACCATGCCCAGTTTATCAGTCAGGTTTCTACTAAGTGTCTTTTGACCAAAGAAGACCTTCATGATTAAAAAAAAAAAAAGAAGAAGAAGAAGAAAGAAAGAAGGAAAAGAAGAAAGAAAGCTATTCTACAATTCCATAACTTTCTGTTTACCTTGTTTCTTTTTTCCTTGTTAATATTCTTTTCCTCAAGTATGAATGTATCCATTGTGTGTTCCACTCCCACTCTATATTATAGAGTTTGGGCATCTGTCACATACTTAGCACTGCAAAAGTATTGTGGGAAAACAAAGAAAGTGTAAAAAAGACATGATCTCTTCTCTCCAGAAGTTTATTCTGTTTTGTTTTTCCCAGTGGTAATGGGGATTGAACCTACCACTGAGCTATACCCCTAGCCCTTTTATTTTTTTATTTTGAAACAAGGCCTCTCTAAATTACTGAGGCTGGCTACAAACCTGTGATCTTACTGTCTCATCCTCTCAATTAAGATTCCAGGCATACACCACTACACTGGGCTAGATTAACTTCTTTCATTCATAACTACTTTGTGTGTGTGTGTTACTAGGAATTGAACTCAGAATCATGTTCTACCTTTGAGTTACACCCCCAGTCTGAATTTATTTTTTATTTTGAAACGGAATCTCACTAAGTTGTGGAGGACCTCTCTAAATTGCTAAGGCTGGCCACAAACCTATAATCCTCCTGTCTCAGCCTCCCTGGGATTACAATCGTGTGCCACCGTGCCCGGCTCATAAAGTATTCTTAACAGATAGGATTTTCTCTTAGGTTGATTTTATAGTTGCAAAAAAAAAGGAAAAAATGTATTTTGTGAATTAATTATTTTTTACTTCTACATATAATTTGAAGTCATAGCCTTTATCAAGGTTAATGACCACCCTCCTGCCCTTCACACAGCACCAGGTAGGGGTGAGTCTGTCGTTACCCTCAGGGGTTCTGGTCAGTGCTTCTGCTTTTTGCCCAGTGGTCTTCCATAGTTTGCTTTGTGTTAGTAACACATTGTCGCCTATCTCCTATTCTCATTAAAAAAAATGTGATCCTTCTTGTAGAGGTTGAAGCTATATCTTCCCAAGCAGGGATTTCCTGTGGGCACCTTGCCTCTTGTCAGCATTCCCACATCCCTTCCCACTCCTTGTGCAGACTTTAAACAGATAATGAAACTAACTTGGTTGGTAAACACAAACAGTTTGGGCTTCATGTGAGATTTGGCCAAGACTTAGAACAGTTCCTGTGTTGTCAAACATGGTTAGCCATCCCGAAGGAGAGCCTTATTGTGCTACTTTCTCTGGAGTAAGGAGACAGAAGTAGTGGCGAGTTATGGGAAATGGGAGAAAGGCCTTTCTCTTCCCTCTGGGGAGTGTAGATAGTTGATATGGAAGATTACACCAGAACAAAGATTGCATTGCTGGCTTATGTCATTTATGCTCTACTTGTACTACATTATTATAGACTGGTTCTATTGTCTTGGTGGACAATAGAGGGTTTTATTTCAACATTAAGTACAGAATGCCTGTATGGTCTCTTTCTTCCCTCCTCCAGATGCAGGAAGATATTTAGTATCAGATTTCTGAAGCAGCCATGTCAAAATGAGGAGGTATAAACATTTCCTTTCCTTTTTCCTGCCCCCCTCCTCTTTTCCCCACATCAGTTTTCAAAAGTCCTGTAATTCTTCTGTTGATGTTGTAGAATAGTAGATCTTAGCACATTATAGTGCAGCCTTCTTGGGCAGTCTTAAACAAAATTGAGTGATAAAAATAGAATTTATAAAAGAGTGATTTCCACCTCAGTTGCCTGAAAAGTAAGGCTTTAAGAAATTTAAGAAAAACAAAAGATTTAAGCATAAGTACTCAGAATATTCTGCTTCTAGGTAAAAAATATCTTATTTTCCTTCCCTCTCCTAGTTTCTGTCTCATCATGTACATATAAAAATCTGTAGTCTCAAATAAACTTATAAATATATAATTCATAGCCAATGCACATTCATAAAAATCGTTTCAATTTAATCATTGCTTTCTGATATCATCTATTGTGATGTAAACTCAGTAATGTTGCCAAAACTTGTGTTCCACTGAACTCTATGTTCTAGCCAATGTTTTGATTTTCTCTTCCCAATGATCAGTTGAGGATTATCCTTATTAAACAGAAAGTCCCTTACAATCAGCAAGTCAATTGAGACACACTCAGCATGAAGTTAAAAAAAAAAAAATAAGCAAATCTTTTTATTTTTTCTTAATTTGGACAAGAAGATTAAAAATATTCCAGATAATTCATGACAACAATCCAATACTAAATTTCCTAAATTACCCATTCCAGCTACAAGCAATTAATGATTGTCTCTTATTTGTGACAAACTTCTGTCTGCCACATACCCTCAGCCTTGATAACCTCCGATTAATCTGTTCAGCACAAGTTTCCCCTGGTTAAACCATTTCACTCTTAAGTAATTTCTTCCTAAAGCTATACTTACCTGGCTCTTGTTAAAGAAAACTGTTGTAATGGGACTATTGCTTTTGTGACACTCCATTTATTTAAACCTTCTGCGTTGTGGTCTCCCCATTGTCAAAGCAGAAATGCTTCATCAACTTCAGAGGGACTGAGGAGAGTTGAACAGGTGATGTCCACAAGGTTCTCTGCACCTGCAAGGTGTAGGCAGCAGAGGCTCTGAAAAGGAAGCATACCAGACTTAAAATTAGGTCTTTCAATGTGTGTCTTTCAAGTCACCAAGACTATTTCATAATATTCACAAGTAAATCTTGGGCACAATTTCTGCAAAATAAGTTGCTAGATTTTTGGAAAGCTTAGCAAACACTGACTGGTTTTATCGGGTTCATGAATCAAGGCAAACTCAATTCTCTGGGGAAATAAAAAAAAAAAGACACTCCCACATCACGCCTCTTTTCTCCCCGTCTGTATTCATACCGCTCCCACCTCTTATCATGGCCACACCTTGAGTGTTGCAATAACTTCCCAACGGACCTGTCACCTTCTGCCGCCCCTCCCTCCTCTGGCTCATCCAGCAGATTGCCCTCAACTTCCATTTTCTTAAAGCAGAGATTAGTTACCAAGATCCTGTTCAAAATCTCTCCCCAATTAAGAATTAAGACCAAGCCCCTAGCCTGACAATCTGGCTCTCAACTAATCTTTCAGCCTCAAACCCTAACACTCCTCCAGATACTCTGGTTTTGTTTGGGGTTGTTTTGTTTTCTTTTCTTTTGTTTCCAGTACTGGAGATTGAACCTAGGTCCTTCAGCCTGCTAGGCAAGTATTCTGCCACTGAGCTACATACACCCCATGCCCTCAAGGTTAGTTCTAAAAGCAATTCTTTGGGACTGTTTGTGATCATAGACTGCCCTGCTACCTTCCATGTTGTAGCTTCTGCTGTAGCTACTTAGCCCAGCACTGCCCTCTAATCTTTACCAAAATGAAGTTTACACTCAGCTCCAAAAATTATCCTCCCTGTAGCCAGAATCACTTCTATTTCAAATTCCTGGAGAATACAGCGTGCATCATGGCTATGGCATCTCACCACTGCCTGGAATATTGTGTGTACAGACCTAAGTCTTAAGTCTCTCACCAGACTGAAACCTAATGGAAGATAGAAGTCATCTCTTGCATAGCACAGTAAGTACCTGACACAACTGACCTTCTTGGAAGAGGGAAGTAGTATTGATTAAATAGTCACTGAGTGAATAAATTAATAAAATTAAACATAAAAGCAAAGATAATGAAAAAAAGAAGCACCATGAAAGGCCTTAAAGGAATGGAGAATTCCCATTACCACTAAATAAATAAATAAATTGCAAATAACTCTACTGAAAGCAAATTTTTAAAGCTCTTTTCAATCATTGGTACATTGGTGCTAAAGGGGGATCTGAGATCCAAACTCATGAAAAAGGAATTGAAGAGACTAGAGAGGGCAGTAGGGATAGGGGCAGACTGGTTTAGAGAAAAGCATGTGCCCAAGGAGAGGGGAATAGAGAAGATTATTCCAGAGAGACCAAGACACCAATCTGAACATTGCCTACTTCCCAGCACTGGCCAAGGTCACCCATGGATAAAATCTATCTTGGGATCAATTCAAATCAATCATTAACTATACATGTGAAAGTGGTAGAACTTCTGCCAAGAGATGGTCACCTCAACTGCTTAAAGATAACCCTCTTGCTGATATATCATACCTAGTAAATTACATTGCAGGAAGATACTTAACCAGGATGCTCCAAGCATTGAGAATATTACATTATTAGAAAGACCATGTAATTTGTCATTTAACTGAGAATCCAAAAGACAGCACTCTTTGTAACTGTATCAGGACAACAGGCAGACAAATAGGCTAACATGTACAGTTTCCCTACTTGTAACTCCATGTTGGGCCATGAAAAACTATTGCTGTCTTTCTGATGTGTTGGGTAATTCATTTTTATGTTTAATAGTTTTGAAAGTTGAATGATTGATTCCTGTGGCTACTACTGTTTACAAGTGATATTTGTTTTTCTAATTCCTGATCTAATTTGCAGCAATGTATTAGGTGCTTAGTTAAATTAATAAACCTTCACTGACAGCTGGGTCTGGGGTGAAAAGAGGAGACTTATGCAGCTGCAAATAGTTAGAAGCTTCTCCAAAAGGAAACCAATGCCAGGTGCAGGGGAGCATGCCTGTAATCCCAGCTACCCGGGGAGGCTGAGGCAGGAGGATCACAAGTTCAAGGCCTAAGGCAGCAGACTGGGGTGGTAGCTCATGATAGGAAGTCTGAGTTCAATCCTCAGTACCACAAAAATAAACACTCAGTCAATTATTTAATACAGGAGAGAGATTGTTTCTGGAATACTTTGAGACAAGAAGGAGTTGGAGAGGAGGATTGTTCCTTGCAGGATGGAAAACTGTTTAGGCTCTAAAGGAAAATGCTGAGTAAGAGACAGTAAAAAAAATTTAAAAAAAAAAGGAAAGAAAGAGAATTAATCGACTTGTTTCAAAAAGATATGCTATAGTTCTATTTCCATAAATTGCATTGGGCCCATTCTCATAATGCCAAGCTATGGCTGCTCCTCTCATTCCTCTCCTTAAAGAGCAAAGAGCAAAGATTCAGTCTGAGGATGTAGCTTAGTGGTAGAGTACTAGCTAGACTACCATGCATCAGGCCCTGGGTCTCAACCCCAGTACCATTAAAATAATAATAAAGCTGCAAAGATAGTCCTTTGCCAGGTGTGCTGGCACATGCCTATAATCCTAGTACTTGGTAGGCTGAAACAGGGGGATCACGGGTTCAAAACTAGCCTCAGCAACTTGGTGAAACTCTCAGCAACCTAGCAAGACTCTGTTTCAAAATAAAAAGTAAAAAGGGCTGAGGGTGGGTTTGTAGCTTGGAGATTGACTACCTCTGGGTTCAATCTCCAGGACCATGAAAAAAAAAAAAAAGATGAAGATTCTGTGTGATTCCGTGATTCCACTGTCCCTAATAAAGACCCTATGGCCCAAGGATAAGATCTGTTATGGGCCTAGACAGCATCACACAGAGTCATCTTTGACCTCTTGTGACTTCACCTTCTCTGTGCAGGAAATCAAGAGGCTCCCTCAGAAAGATCTAAGATTTAACTTCCTGAACTAATTCAAAAACGATGACAAAAAGTAGTGCACAGATTTCAATATGAAGGTCTGCAAATATATTCAATTCAGAGCTATGGTTTTCATCAAAAAAGGGGGCTGCATTTTAATGTGATCACATGCACATTCCAGGTCCTGATTTTCCTAAATTGCTCTCACTAAATGGAATTCCTTTACCAAAGCACAGACCCACTTTCCCCCCAAGGGGCATACTATTCTCATTCTCCAATGAAATTCGATTCTGTACAGTTCAAGGTTGAGCCAAGGCTGTAATAAATCCACCTTTAAACACTTTCATTTATTTATCATGAGATTTCAAATTATTTGATTCTATATATTCTGTTTTAATAGACCAGAATCTATATAGCAGTGGAAGTTAATCCCTTAGCCTTTGTGCCTGCTTATTCTCTGCATATCAATTCACTTTGGTTAGGAACATAGTTATCGCAATGCTGTTAGCCGAGCAAAAGGTTGTTTTGCCGACAGTATAGACCATGGAAAAGGCTCACTGATTTTTTTCGCATTTCTCTTCTCCATCTCTTCCACCGCGATCAAAGAATGTCAGCTTTAGATGGGTTTTCGAAAGGTGTTCTTCAAAAGGCCTTGAGTAAACTTAATTTTGGAATCTTTAAAATGCCAGCAGTGAGTGTTTCCTTGCACACAGCCTTTCGTAGAGCGGCCCAGGTTGTCATAGTGAAATGGGTCAGCACTGCTTGCCAGGCAGCCTGTGAAACTGCAAGCAGGCTGCTGGTGTCATGGTAGCGGTGCAGGCCGGAGCAGTTCACAATCCATAGCCGAATCTAGGTCACCGGGATTCTTTGATGCTGCAGCTGTCCTCGTGGGGCTTCCACCTCCAACAGGGTTCACAAGACCCCCATGCACGCTGGGCATCCCTCGTGGCTGTAAACATGGCCCTTCTCCTAGGTCCACTCCTTCTGCTGGCCATGTGTTATTCCTCACATTTAATTGAAGGCTTTCAGCCATATGAGCTGGAAAACATTCTTTGGGTGTGCTTGTGTACGTGTGTGTGTGTGTGTGTGTGTGTGTGTGTGTGTGTGTGTGTGCAGGAAAGGTACAAAGACAAATGGCTCTGGGGACTACGTGCTGAAATTTCTCCCATTTAAATGCATATTTCTGCAGAGTGAGCTAAATATTAATATCACATTCTTCTGTTAATGTAAACACCAGCAGCAAGCTTGGCGGCTCACAAAAATAGAGGAAGAGCTTGGGCTTTTCTCCATACGCAGCATGTGTATTTTTTTCCTGGGTATCATTTAAGTTAACACCATGTCTACGGCGTGTCTGAAATGGCAGGAATTCAGTGGCATCGGCAGACAGATGAAGGGGCAGAGCAGAGGGTCTAGAGCACTTTTGCTCAAAAGACTGATGGCTCCTGTTGCTAGGAAATCTCTAGATGGTCCTTCTCTATCAGAACTTTAAATTGTATATTTGTACTCATTTATTTGACATGACTTTTTAGATATGCATTAGAATTTACCTTTTATGTTCATTTTATTTGTTTATTGTGGTACTAGGGATTAAACCCAGGGGCACTTCACCACTGAGCTACATCCCCATCCCTTTTTAGTTTTTATTTTGAAACAGGGTCTTGTTCAGTTGCCCAGGCTGGCCTCAAACCTGTAATCCTCCTATTGCAGCCTCCCAAGTACTAGGATTGCAGGCCTGTGCCACTGCACCAAGATTTTTCTTTTTCTATTTAAAAGCAGTGATCTTAGCCAGGAGTGGTGGCACAGGCCTGTAATCTTAGCACTTGAGAGGCTGAGACAGGAGGATCACAAATTCAAGGCCAGCCTCAGCAACTTAGTGAGACCCTGTTTCAAAATAAAATAATTTTTTAAAAGGGTTAGGGGTTTAGCTCAGAGGTAGAATGGTCCTGGGTTCAATTCCCAGTAAAACACACACACACACACACACACACACACACACACACACACACACACACACACGAAGTGAACTGCATTTTGAATATAAACAATCTTCTTTAGCATCAATACTTTTATAACCCTTTTTTCTGTTGGTTTTCCCATTTGGGGTACATTGTCTTATTGAGGTATAAGCACTTGTAAACTGTGAGTTAGGATTTCCAAATCTTCAGGCTAGAAGCTGCATGAGCACACTCAGTACTAGTGTGCCATTTGCTGCTGCTACCAAACCCTGCACTAGATACAGACTTTATGAGAAGGACAATTTCTCAATTTAACCTAAGAGGGAAAAGGGCAGATCTCTACAATAGTAAGTGAGATGAAAAGATTTACATTTATCCACCTCTTTCTTCAAATAAATAGCAGAAGGGAGTCTGACATAAAGCCCCAAATATTAAGGCACTGGGAAGGAGGAGGGGAACAATGCTTGATGGAATGAGATCCAAGAAAAAGGATTAGCCTTGATAAGGAAGAACAATGCTCTGAACACAGAGGGAGAAAAAGCAAGGATGGTTACAACAGAAATAAACTTGGGAGATGATGGACAAGAAGTCAAGTGAATCGCCTTGGTCAGTCATCTGACAGTGGTCATTTGATTAGCGTTTGTCCCATGTCAGGCAGCATGTAAATTCCCTGCTGCAACACAGGAGAGCAATGTCACTATTGCTCCTTTTCACATTTCAGACACAGGAAGAGTGTGTGTGTGTGTGTGTGTGTGTTCACCCATGTGCACATGTAGGGGTGCTGAGGATTAGTTAATGGACCAAAACCTCAAAGATAGTGGTGATCAATTGTGGTTAGATACACATAGTCTCCCTCCAGACCTCACACTAAACACTGCAAGATTAGGCAATTCTGCAGCCACATGCGCTTCCTGTGGTCCTTCACATGGGGAACATGCATCTCCACCTCATCCCATCATGTCCTGTCAAGAGATCCTCCCTCCTTCCTCCTTGAATCTTACTGACCAATTCAGAATCCAGCTAAGATTACAGGTCCCCATAGAAGCCAGCTCCTCAGGCCACAGCTTCCTCTCATTTCTGGAGCATGGTTTTCTATGCATTCATATGGTAGTGCCTGTCTATGGCTGAGAATTACCATAAATGATCTTCCTAGGATGTGTCCTATGTCTATATCTAGAGAAAAAACTTCTTGAAGGCAGAAGCTACATCATGGACTTCTTCCTCAGCATTGATGATGAGTCTACCACGTAAAGGCATTTCAGAAATATTTGACTGAAGCTTCCCAAAACAAATTTCAGTATACACTACAAATAAAATTAAAATCCATGAAAATACCTTAACCATAATCTGGGAACATGGTTTCAGCTGTAATCTGTCTTTCCCCTTGAAGACTATATGAGTATGGTGCCTGGCATGGTGGTGCACGCCCGTAATCCTAGTACTTGGGAGGGTGAGACAGAAGAACTGCAAGTTGGAGGACAGCCTTAGCAAGTAGCAAAACTCTCAGTAACCTAGTGAGAGGAAGAATGCCCCTGGGTTCAATCCCCAGTGTACACACACACACACACACACACACACACACACACAAAGAAAAGGAAAAGAGAGAAGCAAATCCGGTGTCCTGGGTGTGAGTTCTGAACTGCCTTGCATCTCTACTGGTATATCCTGTGTTCCCCTTGCAGGCTCCTCTATGACACTAGTTTTCAACTAGAGAATTTGTTCTGTGGACAATGCAGAATTTTTAGGTCAGACAATTAATAACTGAGGAAGCTACATAATCTCTCTGAGCTTCAGTTTATTGAAGAAGGGATCATAATAATTCTTACTTTGAAATTCCTGCTACAGCCTTAGGGGTTATAGTATAGATTAAATCATATATGTCAGGTCTCTGGCACACAGCACTTGTATATAAATGTCCCCTTCTTATACTTCTCCCTTTGGAAAATTAATATGCATATATCCATAGTCATTCAAAAACAGGATCTAACCACCAGGCACAGTGATGCACACCTGTAATCTCAGCTGTTAGGAAGGCTGAGAAAGGATAATCGCAAGTTTGAGAACGACCTAGGCAACATTTTGAGACCCTGTCTCAAAATAAAGTAAAAGGAGCTGGGGATATAGCTCAGTAGTAGAGTGCTTGTCTAGCACATGCAAGACCCTGAGTTCAACCCCCAGTATCACACATACACCCAAAGACTCCAATTATATTTATACTCAACAATTGATTAAAGATTTGCTGCTTACAAAGAACTTTTTTAAAGCCTTAATGTGTTATACTCAGAATGAATTCCATAAAGTAATCAAAATTTTAAAAAATAATACCATATCAATTTTATAGGAAAAAACACCCAATTCCCCTATAGAACAAGTTGCACAAACAAACTTACTCAAACACTAAATCATAAAGCTTGATCTTTGTGTGTGTGTGTGTTTAATAATGTTTGTCTGAATTTATTTTCAGTTTAATATTTACAAGCGAGCATTTAATTAAATGTACACATATATACATATGGACAGATAGATATAAATATGTAGAGAAAAATATATTGTTTTTCTTATATGTAAGTTGTTTTGTTCAAGTAACTACGTTATCCGAATCATTCCAGATTGAAATGCTAAGAATTATTGATCGCTGTTTATTATATCTATTGGTGTATGATTTTGATAAATGTATTTTCACAGGATAAAGTATATTTTGTATGCCAGAAACATGCAGATGATTATAATGAACTTTATAAAGAAAAATAAAATAGAGACCAAATTAATTGCCTTAACTCGCCTTTAGTTATCTTATGTTACAGTCTGCATGATATACAATAACTTCCTTAAAATTTTTAATTAAAATTACCCAAATGTTTAGTAGTTAAGCCCAAGATACCTTAAAAATTATTTAGGAATTAAGCCCAAGAAACCTTGAAAATCTGAGTTCTGCCCTTTAGTGAGGATATGTCACCATTTGTAAAGATATATGAACCACTGTGTTAGAATATATGACAGTATGTTTTATAAAGCTTGATCTTAAATATCTTAAACCCAGGGAATCAGGATTCTTTCTGGTAAAGCATCAGAAAGAGCCCAAATTGAGCTCCAGGGTATGTAATTCTGATAAAGAAACACATGGCTGACATTTGACACACGTTCTCTGAACCATCACAACAAGGGTTCTGCCCTGCCTCCTACAGCTGTCCTCAGGCTATGCTCCACTCTTGGGGTATTCTCTGTATAAAGGACATAATGATCCCATTCCCACTTCCAAGTAGCATAAGAGCATGGTTCTGTGAGCACTCTTCCCAGCTGTCTAGAGGAGAGGTGTGATGCAAAGGTAGAGCAGCTCTGGGTCCGTGCAGAGCTTGACTCAAATCACCTCACCTTGCTCACCTTGTGGTACCTCAGTTTCCATGTGGTGTCCCTGTGTTCAATCCCCAGTACCAAAAACAAAAACAAAACAGAAAAACCTAGGCATAAAATTAACAAAAGTTGTGCAAGGCCCTTATGCAGAAAACTATAGGACATTACTAGGGAAATTTTTAAAGATTTGAAAAATGGAGATATAAATCATGCTCATAGATTAAAAGACTGAAGCCAGGCATGGTGGCACATGCTTGTAATCCTAGCATTTGGGAGGCTGAGACCAGAGGATCCAGGTTCTTGACCAGCCTTGGCTACCTAGTGAGGCACTCTGCAACTTAGTGAGACTCGGTTTCAAAATAAAGAATAAAAAATAGGGCTGGGGGTATAGTTCAGAATGTGTGATGATGCTCCAGTAGGCAAGAATTTCTTAGCGAGGACAGGAGAAAACACTAAACCACTAAATATTATATTTAAAAAAAATTAAATTGGACTTTATAAAAATTAAATCCTTCTCTCTTTAAAGAAAATAAAAAGGAAACTAGGAGAATATATTTGCAACACACATTATTGGTAAAGAAATATATCCAGGATATATAATACATGTTTTCAACTCAATAAAAAGACAAATAATACAATTTATCTTAAAAAAAAAAAAAAAAAAAAAAGGTGTGGAGAGACTTCCACTGACTCTTTTCAAAGATATATGGACACCCTAGGTGTTCAACAGTAGTCATCTGGGAAATGTAAATTAAAATCACAATGTGATATGCTACTTTGTTCCCACCACAATGGCTAAAATTAAAGACTGGCAATAACAAATGTTGTCAAGGACCTGTAGCAACTGGAATTCTCATACACTGTTGGTGGGAATGTAAAACAATGCAACTACTTTAGAAAGCAGTTAGGCAGTTTCTCACCAAGTTCAAAACATACTTACCCTAAGCCCCAGAAATTCCACTCCGAGGTATTTACTCAAGAGAAATGAAAAACATATGTGCGCACAGAAGACTTGTCCACAAATGTTCACAGCCACTTTATTCATAGAATTCAAACCTGGAACCTACCCAGTGTTCATCAACAAGTGAACAGATAGAACAAGAAAGATACATGTCACCACAGACTGAATCACACACAGCACATTCAGTCAAAAGAGACAACACAAAGGACAGCTTATGATCCCATTCTATGAAATTATAGAACAACGTTAAGCTGCAATAATAGAAATCAGATCAGCAGTTTCCTAAGTGGGGAAGAGACAGGGGTAACTGGCTGTAAGTGGCACAAGGGAACTTTCTAGAGAGGCAGAATATTCTATATCTCGCTCAAAGTGAAGTTTCACAGTGTCCTAAGTTTTATTACATGTAAATTATACTTCAATAAAATAGATTTTTTTTTTTTGAGGTACTAGGGATTGAACTCAGGGGCGTTCTACTTCCGAGCTACACCCCCAGCTCTATTTTTTATTCTTTATTTTGAAACCGGGTCTCACTAAGTTGCGGAGTGCCTCACTAAGTAGCTGAGGCTGGCCGCGGACCCGGATCCTCCGGTCTCAGCCTCCCAAATGCTGGGATTACAAGCGTGCGCCACCACTCCCGGCCAATAAAATTGATTTTTAATTGAACTTAGTCAAACTTACCTACGTACTTTTTTCTCACATTTCATAAAAATGTGTGAAAATCCTTCATTTCTAGGAACAGAAATTAGTCAACATGGCGAGCATCAACTTACTGAGCTCCTCTCTAGACATTCCGGGCATCATTCTCCCTGGACCATCAGTTCCAATCTTTTTAAGATGGTGAATAATTATATTTCTAAAACTAACTAAATTAGACAATAACCATGCCCACAGAAAAAAATTTTAAGGTGTTTAAAAAAATTTTATTATGGAAAATTGCAAACATACACAGACAGAGAGTGTAGAATAAAAAAGCTTTTTGCCCTATCACCTAACTTCAACGGTCATCATTTTATGGCCAATTTTGTTTATCTCTGACCCAATACCCCCCTCCTTTAGTCTCCCATTAATTATTTATTTATTTATGGTACTGGGAATTGAACCCAGGAGTGTTGAGTCTCTGAACTACACCCTCAAATCTTTTTATTTTTTTGTTTTAAAACAGGGTCTCACTAAGTTGCAGAAACTGGCCTCCAACCTGCAATCCTCCTATCTCAGCCTTCCAAATACTAGCATTACAGGTATGTGCCACCATGTTGGACTTCCATTGAGTTATTTTAAAGCAAATTCTGAGTGTCATATAATTTCTTCTGTAAATATAACAAGCTCTGAAATTGTGATTCATTTGCTTGTGCTGTGTCTTGAGCCTGAAATGTTTACCTCTTTTTCTCATCTTTCAGATAAGACCGTCACAGAAAGATCTCCTCTGACTTCCCTATTTAACATAATTTACCTTCTACCCCAGCCCAGCTAGTTTTTGTCCTGGAATCCAGACCTTGACCTTTCATATCACTTTTCACAATTTGTATTTACTAGTTACTGACTTCTGTCTTCATAACTATACTCAAAGTACAACTGGGAAGGCACCAGCTCAAGGCCTGGATGGTGATTAACAAATGAGTGAGCCTCATTGTTGATGAGTTTTCTGAGCAGATATTCAATTGTCAGAGCCAACAATTAACATGTTTCCTATATATGGTGTTGCTCTGGGCAGCTGCCAAAGGTGAGTTGATATAACTTTATCAGTATTCCTAAAGCCTCTCCACAGGCATCAAGCACACTGATGGATGTGCATTTAGGGTGTTTTTATAAGAATCATAGAATGCTACAAGTGTAAGAGAATTAGGACAGCCTACATTCACAATATATTGGCTTTCAGAATGAAAAGGATCCTTTGTTGAACAAATAACAGATAAGAAAACTTCATAGTTCATATCTAATGTTGCAGAATGAATAACTTACAAATTAGCATAATCTGAGACCTTGGTCTCGAAAAATAGTCTATTAACTTAAGTTAGAATTTAACTTCATGAAATATAAGAAAGATAGCTCAATTTTATGCTACTGTACACAGTACACACACGCCATTATTCAACAATACTTCACCCATTATGTACCAAAGAACCTTCTAGAGAGTTGTAGATATGCCAGTGAATGCAAAAACAAAGCTTACATTCTAGCCCATTTGTCAATACTCCTTGAATTTACTATGAGCTAATACAAAAGGAAATACATTCTATTATGTTCTCAATAAAGGCAACACACAAGGCCTTGGGGGTGAAGCTCAGTGGCAGAGCATGCACCTAGCATGCACAAGGCCCTGGGTTCCATCCGAAGCAACACACACACACACACACACACACACACACACACACACACACACACACACACTTCCTAGAACAGTTCTTACTATTCTTAAAAGGCAGAACACAGCATTTCCTTGTCAAATATTTAGTACCAAAATCTCAGTGTTATTATTTAGCCTCTTTCTAAACTCTAAAGAACTTAGCATGCCATAGTACAGAGTTATTAGCTGGCAGCCTGGGATTGCAGAGGACATTTACTCCAGGAACTCCCCTCTATCGACTCACTGATGTGCTATATGACTATGGGATCCCAAACCTTTTACAACAACACTGAAGTGGGAGCAGAGATTGAATAAGAAACTTCCTGGAACCCAAAATAGCCCAACATAACTCAAACACCCTTGAGTTCCAGGTGACCCAAAGTCAGTCATTCAACCTGGCCTAATTCATAAAGAAAGACATCCCCCACTCTATTTTCTCTTAAAATTTATATAAAATACTTGTGTCCACTTGCCTCATTACATTATTCAATCTCTATTGATAAAGCATCAGTTCCAAAATGTAGTTTGGGAAATACAGGTGCCACCCTGATAGTTTCTTCTGTATTGGGCATAGAGTCAGGGACAAACTCAGACGTGTGGAGGCAGCAGCAGAGGAATTGGGGCTGGGCCTCCAGAGGGAGGCACATCTCCCAGAATTGCAATCGTCCCTCCTATAATCCTGATATGATGTCATTGTTGGATTTCTGCGTCTCCCATGCTCTTTCCCACCACTACTATTTGCAAGACAGCTTTCCTAATTTCCTGATAAAATTCTCCCCATTCTCTGCATATTTGCTCAGCTCTCTTGTGACATTCCCAGGAACTCAAGCTAGACTTGCTGCCTCACCTGGAGACCACCAGTGCTTGAGGTGTCCACTTCAGATGATGATAACATAACAGCTCAATAAAGTGTTCTGAAGCAACAGCATACTGAAATCACAGTAATGCTACTTGTCCCTCCTAGAAAAGAAAATAACACGCACTGCATTTTGAGAATTATAAAATAATGCAAATGTCTTATTTTAATAGCTCAGATCTCAGTTGCCAAGTAACAAAGCCTTCGAGTTCTCTGTAATTCCATGAGATTTCAAAGTTTGTTTCTGGCATATTTGAGGGCAAGGGAGAACTTGTTGCTAAATATATTCTATGTCTTCCTACAAGAAATTTGGGGATTTCTCAGAACAACCTGGAGGGCTGAAGGGGTGACTGAGAAGTCAGTGCTGGCTTTCCCTTTCTAAGTTGTTGATTCTGTTACTAACAAAAGACAAAGAGGAATTGTTCCTTCTCAGGATGAATGCTGCTCTGAGAAGCCAGAGGCGCTTCTGCAAAGTCTCCACATTCCCCCAGTGAGTTCAGGAAAGGGCATGTTGGAGAACAAGACCAAGATGCTATCTTTCTTGAATATAGTTTTCTAACACTCCTAAACCTGCAAAATTCAAGTCAGTACACAGAACTAGATACCCAGTCCTGTGTCTCATTTTTCTGTTCCATTCTCTTAGTGAAAATCAGTATCTCCTTCCTTTGAAGTTTTGCAGATCTTATTTTCTACATCAGCTTTTGCTATCCCTACTAGTAGTAAAAACTGTTTATTTGTTAATTCTCTAACTAGATTAGTAGCTTCGGGGTGTGTGTGTGGGAGGGGGAAATACAGCATATATTTCATGTATATCATCCACTGGCCTAAGAAAAATGCTCAATATGTAGGTTCTAAATTAATGCATGTTTAGTGACTAGACATTTCATATACACCTAAGCTAAAGGAACATAAACAATATCTGCCCCAAGTTCTCTGTTTGTCTCTAAACCCTAAATAACCACACACCTGCCCACATGCACACCCTCATATAGACAGTAAAAGAAAAGCCTATTCATGTCCATTAGCCCCAATTCTCAACTTGAACCATCCTGATCTCTTGAAGTAAAATGTACTAAAATGTGGGCCTACTGGGCATGGTGGCACACACATGTAATCCCACAACTTAGAGGCTAAGACAGGAGGATCACAGGTTTGAAAACAGTCTCAGCAACCTAGCAAGACCCTACTTAAAAATAAATAAATAAACAGGACTGGAAGTGTAGCTCAGAGGTAAAATGCCCCTGGCTTCAATCCCCAGTACCACATACACACACACAAACACACAGCCCATGCTTGGGTTTGTGTAGTTTTTCTTAGATTTCGCTGTCTATAGAATCAGTACTCCCTGGCTTTTTCCCTATTTCTTTTCTTGCACAGTCTCCCTTGAGGTCTCTGCCAGGGGTGTATCCTGTGGTTGTCGGCACCTGCAGGCATGTGCCCAACATTCCTCCCCCGGCAACCAATCACCTGGGTAAAATCCTCCATTCCTGGCTATTTGCTGGTGGCTGCCAGTGTTCTGTCTTCAGACTGGCTCCCTTCTCTCAGGGTAAGACCCATGTAACTAGTAGATATAAGATATCTCTGCTGGACATCTTCACATGTTGGCTTACAGGCACCTCAAATCCTACAGGACCCAAGCCAGACTCACCATCTTCCCTCTGCAAACCTACTCCTACCCCTGTGTTCCTGGTCTCTGAAGATGAAATCATTGTCCATTCAGTTAAACCAGACACTCTCCCCTTCACCTGGCTAACCACCAGTCATCAACAGCTGCTAGCTCTGCTGCTGCCTCCTATGTTGCTTTGTCTCTATGGTCACTAGGCTAGCTCAGGCTCAGCATCTCTCTCCATGTTACTGAAGTCCTACTTTAATGGATATCTCTTCAGATGGATGTTTTTAACCTATCCAAACCATTTAAAGCTGACAATAATGTGATCGTCCTGTGTGACCTCGCTCTACCACTCTACCCCCACACTAGCCTTCCTTCTAGTCCATCTAAATGTCTTCCCTAAACCAAGTGTGCAACACACCCCCTCATCTTTGAGTCTTGGTTCATGTTGTTTTTTCAGCCTGTCACCCAGTCCTTCTGACCCCACCCCCTAACACCTGCTTAGCCTTCATTTTAGGCTCTGTCTCTTCCAAGAAGCCTTTTCGCCCTACAGGTACAGAGTAGATAATGGGTACCTCCTGGGTATTCCCAGAGCATATGTAATTTCCCTTTGACAGCATTCTCATACCACGTTTATCCTTGGCTTTTTTTGTGTTCAGAATCTCCCTAGCTGGCCCCATCAACATCTGTTTTATTAAAAGCTGAATCCCCAACACCTGGTAGGTAGCAAGCACTCAGAGGATATTTACTGATGCAAATCTTGAATAGTACATCACAGGAAATCACCTTCCCAAAGCAAATGGGATACATTAAGGAGAAAAACATTTCTTGCCTAGTATTGAAAGCCAGAGGCCAGTTTCCACCTTTCCAGCCTTGTTGGTGGTTTTAATCATCTTGATAATTAAAAGTCAATTTGCTTACAAAGTGGGCTAGAGGCAGGAACTGTAAAGCAGGGCCTCAGATGAATGGCTTAGTGTATGGTGAGAGTGGATTCCCCATTATTACCAGGTTCACCTAGTATGGGGTTCTAGAAACTTTTCCTTTAATTCCCTTGTAGCTGCTCTTTTCCTTGACTTATGACTGTGTTGAGCGAAAGCCAATAATAATGTACATTCCAAACTTCTGGCCCACTCTGGAAGGCTGCAGATAGTTCTCTACACACATTAAATAATAATAAGTTTGGCCATTCAGACTTCATACTTGGAAATTTTGACATTAAAGGAGACCTATATCTTATGTCTGTTCAAACCATCTGGAGCTCCCATTAAATGTGTAAGTACTCTGGGTTTGATTCCTCTCCAAGTAGGTTCTGAGCAAGATAAGAGAGTAGTGTATTCAATGACTCAGTGATTGTAACCTCCTCAATGCGTTAAACAGCAACATTCAAAGAAATCCACTGTCGTGCCAGAGTGAGTGGAGGAGAAGGTTTTCAAGGCAGAGATTAAAACCAAAGGTCTTAGCTTAGCTGGCAAAGCCTATAGAACATGTGGACTCCTTTCTGAGAAAATGAACTGTCAAAATTAAATAGTAACTCCACCAAAAGGCATTTAAAGGCCACTTTAGTCAGAATGCTCTTGTCAGGAACATGAATTCTAATTACTTTCTGTTTTCTGGAGACACTAGCTAAGAAGGGAAAAGAAAATAAATGAGCAAACATAACAATTGTTTTATTTCTACATGCAACATTTCCTAAATCCAGCAAAAGGACCTGAGAAGAACAAAGGGTGAATCAGCCTTACCAGCTTCAATCTTACAAGCCTAACTCTGAAACATGAGCTACCAAATCAGATTGGACCCCATTTAGATTTACACAGGGCTTGGAAGTTCTGATTCCAGCAACGGGGAGGTACCAATGTGGTATGGTCAAACAAACACAAGAATTAAATCAGAAGATCAGAATTTAAATCCAAGCTTTTTATTCACCTCAGCTGAGCAAATTCAGACATGTTACCAAATGTCTCAAAGTTTCTAAGAATCTCTTCCTTCAACTGGAACAAAGTAATGCATATGACAAGCCAGGCTTGGTGGTATACCCTGTAATCCCAATACTTGGGGCTGAGACAGGAGGATCATAGGTTCAAGGACAGCCTCAGCAAGTAGTGAGATTCTCATCACCCTAGCAAGACCCTGTTTCAAAGTGAAATAAAATAGGGGCTGGGAGTGTTGATCAGAGGTAGAATGGCCCTGGGTTCAATCCCCAGTACTACACACACACACACACACACACACACACACACACACACACACACACACATACAATATGTACAACACTTGGCTATCATGGCACTTAAACAAGATAATGCATCCCAAAGAGTCTAACACATGGCCCTAAACACAGTGCATGGACAGTAGACACGAGGGTAAGGGATGAACTGTGTATCCTTGTCCAATTCACTCTGTTTCTCCGGATTTCATTTTCTTTGTCTGTAAATAGGAAATAATACCAGCCCTTTAGATTGCACAGGGATGCAGGCAGAAGCAGTGGCCGTGAAGTCACCAGGAGGCAATGGCCCAACTCTCAACCTCCCTCCCTCACCCAGCCTGTCCATAAGACACTCGGGCAGAGCTTTCATCTTCATTATGTGAGGTTTAAATAAAAGAAGGTATAGAAAGAACTTAGCATGTTCTAACACATTAGAAACATTCTATAAAATAGCATCTCTTATTAATATGCATGGATCATAAAACTAATCTTTAATAAAAACAAACACATATTGCTTTGTGAACTATCTTCTAAGCTCCAGATACATACACCACTAGTTTGTTATGTTGAAAAAATAATTGTGATCACTGTCTAAAAATTCCAGCAATGAGCTGAATGTGGTGGTACACACCTCCTATAGTCATAGCTACTCAGGAGGCTGAGGCAGGATGATTACTTTAGCCCAGGAGTTCCAGACCAGGTTAGTCAACACAGGGAGAGGCCATCCCAGAAAAAGAGAAGATCAATTTAAAAATCCAGCAATGTCACTGGATTTTTGCCAGTGCCCCAGTCTGGCTCTCTCTGGGGTATGGGTACAGGTATTTCCCTGAGCCCAGATGAGAAGTAAAATGGATAGGGACCAACATCAGATGTAACTCCAAGAACATCCACTGGAGTTGCAAGCTCCCTACCTCATCCACAGAGAGCTGCAGGTAAATCCTTTCCAGAGCTTTGGGAACCTCAGGGATTAGAGAACTTGACTGGTCTGTCTCTGACATCTCTTCTAGAGAAAATCTGCTATGAAAGTACCAAGGATCAGCAGGCCTCCTTGGCCATGGGTTAGCAACTACTTCACAGACTTTCTGAGTTGCTTTTAGTAACAACCTGGAAAGTTCTTTTACATATGCCCAATTACACTGCAAAATGTCAAGCTGGTGAATTTAGAAACTTACTGTCAACACTTTGCCACAAGTAGATATTAATTGATGATAAATCACCATGGAATGCCTGCAGAAATGCACTAGATGCCAAAGGCTTTCTGACTGAGAAAAGTAAGCACAATGAAATAATGAGATATGATTTTCCATTTCTTTACAAATGTTGCTACATACTTAATTCAGCAGCACTTGGGTTCTCGCTTTCATTATAATCAGCTTACTTGTCCTCATTTTATAAGTGGTTAACTTATAAAGTGTTTTTTAAGTCCTTTAAAATAAAATAATGTTGTATTAAAAATCAATTTTCTAGATTAATTATAATACTTTCCTCAGCACTAACAATTCATCTGAAATTTGCAGCAAGACCGAGAGAATGCAGGACTTTCAAACATCTTTAAGGAAGAAAAGGTAATACCTTGGATTTAATTGTTGAGGTACCACTGTGTGTTTCTAGTGATACATGTAAATCCCAAAGCTATTTAAAATAATTCTCTAACCTACCAATTTGCAGTCATGGAGAAGACATGTACACTACATAGCAATATTCCTAGTTTTCCTCCTCTGAGACTAGGGAATGTTACACTTTCCTACCACCTTGAAATTAAATTTATCCATGTGACTTCTTTTGGACAGAAAATATGAGTGTTACTTCCAGAAGAAAGTATTCAATTGCTAGTGCAAAACCCTCCAAGCATCCTCCTGACCTGCCTTGACTACCAGAAGATCCAGCGTTGAGCCATCACAGGAAGGAAGGCTGCCCTTGAGAATTACCCGTTTATTCAGGAAACTTGACGTGAGCCTTTCCAACCAGCAGAGTCCATCAGGCCCTCCTGTAGCAAGCTCCCATGTCCTCAAGTACTGTCCATTCTCTAATTCACTATGAAATTTAGAATCATACATATTTTTAGGAGAATGAATAAGAAAATACTGGGAACTAGCACCTGGAAAAGCAATTGATTAGATGAACCATATTTACATGACCTACATAGAAAAATAAACATATTACTCTCCTGGATTAAGTACTTATTTGAATTTTCTGTCCTTGCGTATATTAGTTTTCTATTGATGTTACAATAACAACAACAACAAATAGCTGCTTAAAACAACTTGAATTTATTCTTTTATAGTCTAGGAGAAAAGTTTAAATCAAGGTGTCAGCAGGGCTAGGATCCTTCTGGAGGCTTCAGGAGAGGATATTTCCTTGGCATTTTTCTTGATTTCCTCCTCCTCCTCCTCCCCTCCCTCTCCTCCTTCTCCCCTTCCTTCTTTTCCTCCTCCTCCCCCTCCTTCTCCTTTAGTGCTGGGGATTGGGCCCAAGGCCTTGTGTATGCTATGTGTGCACTATACCACTAAGCTACAACCCAGGCCGGCATGTTTTCATTTCATACGTATACCATATCTACTGTCTGCTTTACCAAGAGCTGTTTGAGTCAGCTTTTTGTCACTTTCATCAAAATACCCACTGATAACAACTCAAAAAAGCAAAGATTTATTTTGGCTCACGGTTTCAGTCCATGGTTGGCTGGCTCTCTTACTTTGGGCCTGAGGTAAGATAGAACATCATGGCAGACGGGTGTGAAGGAGGAAAGTTGGGCAGCTTGTGGTTTCAGGACAGCAGAGAGAAAAAGACAGAGAAGGAAGAAGAGGAAAGAGAAAGGGGTCAGAGGCAAGACACAGTCCCCAAAGGCACACTGCCAGGGACCTACTTTCTCCCACCACACCCCACCCGCCTACAGGTTCCACCTCCTCCCAGAAGTCCATTCAGCTATCAATTCAATGTCTTAGTCCATTGATGGGGTCAAAGCTCTTATGCTCCAATCAATTCCCCAAAAACCCCGCCTCTAGACTGGAGATGAAGCCTTCAAATTGTGAACTTTTGGAAGACATTCCAGCCCAAACAACAATGGCTAATAAAGCTACACACACACACACACACACACACACACACACACACACACACACACACACACCCCGGCTGGGGATGTAGCTTAGTGTTAGAGCACTTACCTAACATATGCAAGGTTCTGGGTTCAACCTCTTTTTTTTTTTTTTTTTTGCGGTACTGGGGATTGAACTCAGGGGCATTCTACCTCCGAGCTACACCCCCAGCCCTATTTTTATAGTTGCAGAGTGCCTCACTAGGTAGCTGAGGCTGGCCGCGAACCCGGATCCTCCAGTCTCAGCCTCCAGAATGCTGGGATTACAAGCGTGCGCCACCATGCCCGGCTTGGGTTCATCTCTTAACACTGCAAAAGTAAGGGAAGGAAGGAAGGAAGGGAGGGAGGGAGGGAGGAAGGAAGGAGAAAGATAAACACACACAAATAAATGCATGAAGGAAAACAATGTCCCTCATTAGAAAAAGATTAGGAGGGGGAAAAAAAGCAGCTTAACTCTGTCTCATCAAAATAAATGGGAAAAGGAAGCAAAAATATTTTCTCATACTGGCACTCAGTACAATATACTTAAGAAATATTTTTAAAATGCTCCAAGTTTATGACTATTTATTTAAACACATGTATTGTATATACATGTATCAGCAATTGATACATATGCATGAATTCCAATCACCAGCAACTCATCAGAGCACCAGCCATGTGCCTTCTTGCTGAAAGTTGTTTATTAGCATCTTTCATTCATCCCATACAAGACAATCCGCTGAAAGGTGGAGTCAGATATTTCATTCTTCTCAGTTTGAGGCCTGATAACTCCATCTATTTCTGTTTTCCTCGTTACTGTATATTCATCAATTCATATGGGCTGTGAAGCAGAAGAGAGCAAAAAGCCCTCTTTGAACATGCGATCTCTCAAATCTGCCAAACTCAGTGACTCCATGGTAATTGTTTCAACCACTTTTCTCTGCTGACCTGGTACTTAAAATGCCACAAGATGGAAGACATTCTCTTTTATGCACTTATCACTTTGCTCACCCTCCAGCAACTAACCCTGAGTTTTCATCATTTTCCCAGGAATGCAACAGTGACAGTTCTGGGATTTTCCAATGGTGCAATTATGGGGAAAGAGCTCTGTTATAATTTGGATATAAAATGTCCCCAGAGGAGCTCATATGTTAGGCTATGCAGCCAGGATTGGAGCTGGGATGTGATCTTGGGGACTGTATCTGTCCCTCTGTGTGCTTCTCTCTCTCTCCCTCCTCTCCCTCCTCTCTCTCCTCTCTCTCTCTCTCTCTCTCTCTCTCTCTCTCTCTCTCTCTCTCTCTCTCTCTCTCTCTCTCTCTCCCCTTTCCTTTCCTTCTAGCCACCATAAGGTGAGAACGACTTTTTCTCCTCTGCCAAATCCTAAAGGCCTGCACCCAATCCATTTCTGGCTTGGATCCAGCCAACCATGGACTGAACCTCCGAGACCTCTACACCTGTGAGACAAACCTTTCTTCCTCTAAATTGTGCTTGTCAGGTATTTTGGTCACAGCAATGAAAAAGCTCACTAAAACAGGTTCCTAAGAATCCAGTGAGTGAATCCAGTAATGGCATTGAAAATAAATCTTAACCACAACAAAAATGTCTTAGTTTGAGTGCAGGTTCTGAGATGGAAAATACCTTATCCCAAGGAGCTACTACAGGGAAAAATAACAAGGTTTTGTGGGGGTTTTTTTTTTTGGGGGGGGGGCTCATTTGTTTTGTTTTGCACTGACAAGTATTATACGGGGATTAGCAACCACAGAGCAGCCTGAGAAGGCCTCAGAGGTGATAGTCCCCATGACCATGGCTGTGAACTTGGGCCAGCTGAGCCACAATAGTGAATTCTACAACATTCTTTGACACCCAGACTAACATCTTGATTATGTTCCTTTTCCCTTGAATGTCAGATGTGCTCTTATATATATATAACTTCAGAAGTTCTGTGATCTCCTGAAATACTGAATAGAATTGTGTTTGTTCCTACATGCTTTATAACACTTTTACATAAAGAAAAGGTTCATCCCCTTCAACAGATTCTCAAATAGAAAAGTACTGTAAAGCACATGTTGGATCTCACCTGTCTAGCCTGCCTCCCCTGCTAACAGGACACGTTCTTTCCTTTGGAAGGGTAGGTACCATTTTGTCATTCTCAAAATGGTACCATATGGTTTAAATGGGAGATAATCTCACCACCTGGCTCCATGGTGAGCTCATGACCCAAACTGGGTCAATCAGTGTAAAAAAGGGGCACATACTTTTCATCGGGGCTCGAATTTGCAGAATTTCAGCCACAATTTACAGATGGTCAGTTTTGCCACCATGTGGGGAGGAAGCTATTTGAAAATAGAATCCAGAAAGGAAGAAAGCTAAGTAGAAATCTGAAGAAAGACAAAACACATAAGAACTTTTGTTGGATGATTTAATTTTAGCTAAAGTTGAAGCCAAATTTAGCCTGGGATTTTTTTAGTCAAATAAACAATAAATTTCAGCTTTTGGATAAACTGTTAGAATTGTCTTTCTTTTTCAAAGAGAATCAATCTAGTTAATCAATCTAATTAACACCTTCCTCACACAAATAATAAACAAACAAAACCACTAGCTTATTTCCTCCAGATATTAAGCAATCTACCCATAGTTAACTGACTCAACTTAACTCTATTACTCTAGGGGCCCATTATTTTTCCATCCCCAAACCAAACTCACCCAACCACCACGCTTATCATGCCCTCATTTTATTTTATTTTATTATTTTATTACCTTCACATCCACTTCTCATGTTGTGGACAATGGCAGAGATATTCTTTCCTCTAGTTGGCTCTGAGCCACTTGCAGAATTACAAAACCACCATAAAAGTTTCCTTCGTGATTTTTCCTCTCATCTTAAACATGTCCAAGTAATTGTGCTTTGTGTCCCCATTCCACATAGCAACACTCAATACTTAGAAGACACTCAATAAAATATGTGTGAAATAAATAAAGTAAACCATACTGGAATCTTTTTCCATCATCCTTAAAAGCAAGAGAAGCTGCCAAAATCTGGAGCTAGATCCCAGAGCTCCATAGGGACCAGCCCCCAGGAGAGAGAGGAGGTGGGTTTCAGAGAGAGTTCAGAGAGGATGAACCATGCAAAATCAGAAAAGTAGGTTGGACCCATGGCACTAATTTTTTTTTTCCAGTACTAGAGATTGAACCCAGGGGCATTCTACCTCCAAGCTACACCCCCAGTCATATTTTTAATTCTTTATTTTTTAAACAGGGACTCACTAAGTTACAGAAGACCTTACTACGTAGCTGAGGCTGGTTGCGAAACTGGGATCCTCCTGTCTCAGCCTCTAAAGTACTGGGATTACAAGAGTGGACCACCATGTCTGGCTACCGCACTAAATTTGATACAATATGTGCTCCATTTTTTTAAAGCACAAATGAAACCATAGCTATACATGAAGACTCATAAGAATAAGCTGGGCATGGTGGCACATATCTATAATCTCAGTACTTGAGAGGCTAAAACAGAAGGAGCCATAATTTTGAGGCTAGCCTCACTAACTTAGTGAAACTCTAATTCAAAATAAAAATATAAAATGAGCTGGGGGTGTACGTCAGAGATTGAGCACCCATGGGTTCAATCAGTACCAAAAAAAAAAAAAAAAGGACTATGTGAAATAAAAAATGGAATGGGAGTTAACACATGAAAATGAAATCAGTCATTACAATAAAAGAATAGGCTATATTTCCTTTTTTTTGAACACTGATTATGATACTTAGTATTACATAAAGTATTTTCAAAGCATTTAGCACAAATCCATATTTAAAAATATAGAATTGCAGATTGGCCACTTGCATTGTAACATATCCTCAAGTGAGAAAGTCCCTGGTGGCAAAATATCTGAAAAGCAGAGCACTAAATACACACACACATACACACACACACACACACACACACACACACACACACACACACACACACATATTTTGGTGAAAGGAATAATCCCATCTAATTAAATGGGCTATATTTTATCATGATATGTGCACAGAATTTGAATTATAGAAAAATATTACAAAAATGACTGGGGCAATTTTTCCATTGCAAAACCTAAATGTAAGGTGTATATTTTTTGTAACTGAGTTTAAAAATAAAAAAGAAGAACAAGTAGAATCACGTGTACCTAAGTGGCAATTCCCCACCTCGGGGGTGGGGGCCAGCTCAAGTTCAGGTTGACCAAGCTGCCTGAGGAAATTCCTGCAAGGTTTAGAGGAAGTGAGGACATGGAAGACAGAACACAGAAAGCCCCAGTACCCTCTAGGACCACAGAAGTCTTGAAATTTCCATGGGTGAGAAAGAAAGGTGGGAAGAAAAACCAAAGGTAAGAAAAACAAAACAAAACAACCCAGACCTTGTGAAAGGAGCTGAAAGGACCCAGCAATGCAGAGCAGAAGCCAGAGCAGTGGAGACACCAGGAGCACAAGCACAGCCCACCGCAGCAGGGGTGTCTGTTATCTGCACCCCTTTAGCCACCAGGTTGAGGAGGTACCTGCACAACCTGAAAGAAAGAAAGAGAAGTATAGCCAGGCGTGCTGACACATACCTGCAGTTCTAGCTACTTGAGAGGATCCCTTGAGGTTGGGAGTTCCAGACTAGCTTGGGAAACATAGTGAGACACACACCCCCACCCACCTAAAACAAAACAAAACCAAAAAAAGCAAGGATATGAGAAGTATAAAACTCCAGAAGGGAAAAACAGTGCCTCTTTTGGAGGGGACTTCCCTTGCCTGTGAGGTTTCAGATCATGTTCTGCAATAATCTCACAGTTTCTGACAGAGTTTCAGGGAAATGAGACAACTCAGATGCAAATCACAAAGGGGAAAAAATATCAACAGTGGCTTAAGAAAACTAACTGAACCATGCTGGGCTGAGAAAGCAGAGTTCTAAGACAGTGCAAGGTATTTTGAGGGCGCTTTGGAAGGGAATGCCAGAAAGCAAGATCAACTGTCACTTGGTCTTCAATAATAACTAGAGCTTCCATTTATTGAGAGATCACTGTGTGTCCAGAGCTTTGCATGCCTTATCTCTTATTTCATTGTAGGGGGAGTACTGAGGATTAAACCCACGGACATTTTAACTTTGAGCTACACCCCTGCCCCCCAGCCCTTCTTATTTTTTGTTTTGAAACAGTCTTGCTAAGTTACTGAAAGTCTCACTACTCTGCCAAGGCTGTCCTTGAACGTATGACCCTCCTGTCTCAGCCTCCCAAATATACTGGGATTACAGGCATATACTATAATGCCTGGCTTTTTTTTTTTTTTTTTTTTTTTCCCTATATCATCCAGTTCCAAGACTAAGATTCAAATCAATAAGATGTTTCCTCCGCTGATCCTCATCATTAATTCACATGACTCACTGTGCAAGTCACAGTCTTCTTTAATGCCTTCATTTTCCCTTATGACATGCTACAAGTAAGCCTAATGTTAGATAAGCTCTTAGCCTAAAATTAGTTTATTTCAGCCCAGTCTGTAGTTTCAGTTTTTCTCATCTACAAAATAGGGCCATAGTGGGGGCCTCTCTAGCACTTGACTTAAGAAAGGATATTTCCAAGTGGCTTTTCTTTTAAACAAAATATGTATTGGGATTATTGTATTCTAATTCCCATGGAAAATAATATACACTAAAGCTGGGCATAGTGGAGCATGCTTGTAATACCAGTACTTGGAAGGCTGAGACAAGAGAATCACAAGTTCAAGCCCAGCCTCAGCAACCTAGCGAGACCCTCAGCAACTTAGCAAGACCGTTTCAAAATAAAATAGGACTATGGGGGTAGCTCAGAGGTAAAATGCCCCTAGTTCAATCCCCAGTACTACCAAAACCAAACAAACAAATAATATACACTGAAGAGGCCCATGCTTAAAAAATTAAAATATTGTTAAACATTTTTGAGATGGCCTTCCAAATGGAGGCTAAGTATTCCCAGCTACTTCTCTGTCAGCAGAAAGGCCACACAGAAGAAAAGCAAAACGACATTCTTTGCCCGTTTCTCGGCATAAATCATCACTCAGCGTGGGAAAACGATGACTTGCAGGAAGGAGGGCCCATGAATCATTACACCGTCGCTCTTGGCCTCTGAGCGAGCAAGAAGTAGGGGAAAAAAACTGAAAAGTTGGGTGTGAACTGCGGTTTGCCAATAGCCCCACTCATGGCTTTACAAGGAGGTGAAAGCCGGAAGCAGGGAGAGTTGTAGGGCTGTATGTCCCCAGGCTGCCAGGCTGCATGGCCCCTTCCAGGGCAGAATGACAGGACCAACTTTCTGAGTCACTTCTTGAGCCTTTACAACCCCAAAGAGTCATTGATCAGCAAATGTAAATAACGCCACCCCTGGGCTTGTCCTGACAGGCAAGTTGCTTGTTAATTAATGACTGTGTAAGAGACACCCTCTTCATAGGGAAACATCAGCGAACATCAAAAGGAAGGGTTAAGTGCTCACCATCATTTTCTAGAAACACACGAGAGAAAGACAACACAATAATTTCCCCCTGTGGTTTCAGCACATATCATGCTATGATTTCCCCTCTATGGCTAATTGAATACTGTCTATCTACTGAAAATAACATTTTATATTATATTTTTCTACATGGCTTTTTTTTTTTTTTTTTTTAGGTACTGGGGATTGAACTCAGGGGCATTCTACCTCCGAGCTATACTCCCAGCCCTATTTTTTATTCTTTATTTTGAAACAGGGTCTCATTAAGTTGTGGAGTGCCTCACTAAATAGCTGAGGCTGGCTGCGAACCCAGATCCTCCGGTTTCAGCCTCCCAAATGCTGGGATTACATGCGTGCGCCACCACATTCGGCTTCTACATGGCTTTTGATGCCTATAGAAAATGTTTAGTATGAACAAGGAGCTTTTTTATGATCAAGGCATGGAAAGATACAAGATATTTAAGATAGATTACACTCACGCAAATACAAAATCCTAGGAACTTACAATAGGAGATAAGAAAACTGAGCTCTTAACTACTTAGAGTATTGTTGTCTATTATCTTTAATACCTTAAAGATACAGAAAGTAAAACTACAGTATTCTAATGATGTAGAAGGGAGAATGCTTGAAATTCCACTAATCGAGCTAGGCATGGTGGCACACACCTGTAATCCCAGTACTTGGGAGGCACTGATACAGGAGGATCTCAGGTTCAAAGTCAGCCTCAGCAATGTAGTGAGATTCTCAACAACCTAGCCAGACACTGTTTCAAAATAAAAAATTAAAGGTTCTGAAAGTGTAGCTCAGTGGGAGAATGCCCTGGGTTCTGTACCCAGAACCTTCCCCCACACCCACCCCCCACACAAAATTCCCTCAGTCTTAGAAGGGGATGAATATTATAGCCAAGATGTTACCTATTTAGAATGCATTCTCCTTATTTGAGCCCAATTCTTTATTAGTTTAAAATTGATAATGAGTATGTACCCCCAATATATCTAATTTTTTATAAATTATATAACTGTGCTACTAAAAATATATCATAAACAGTATGAAGCATTCACAAAAATAAAAATTGTACAAGATGGTATTTAAAGATTTGGTTGTTTATATTATTCTGCCACCTGTTAAGTAGGTAGATTAGAGATGAGCTGAGCAGGGAAAGATAGGATGGAGGATCATCTCCAGCCAGCCCTCAGGAGAAGAGATAAAGAGATCCACTGCTCAGCTGCAATTTCCCTTTTAGCAGCACCCTCCCCCAGCCTTGCCCCAGGATATCACTTAGGGAACCTGGAGAAAGTTTCCAACACAGCAAAAAAGTGCAGGCACACTGAGCTTTGGCGCAAAGAAAGATAGCTCCCTCTCCCGAATGCACGTGCATGAGGGGAAAGGTTCCCAGACTGAGTTATGCTCACCATGTGGAGAGCTCAGGGCCTTTCTCTAGAACCTACCCCTTTATCATGGCCTTCTCTTAAACTATATTCCCACTTCCCTAAGTGAGCCTTTCATGTTCTCCTTTTCCTGTTTCCTGTTTGAACTCTTTCAGGAAGCAAGGACAGAGGATGAGAGATCACCCCCTATATTATTTATTTCTAGGAGAGATTATCACCCTTTACCATCCTCATACCTCAGTAGATCATGGAGTAGATCATGTACCTCACTTAGGGACCACTAAGCTTATAGTTTGCCTGTCAGGATAGAATTCCTGTGTTAAATGAGCTCAAAACAGTTTTGTGTCAGCCAGGCATGGCAGCATGCGACTGTAATCCTAGTACTTGGGAGGCTAAGACAGGATGATCACAACTTTGAGAACAGCCTCAGCAATGTAGCAAGATCAAAACAATTGCAAAAACAAAAAGCATAAAGTCAGGCTGAAGGTGTAGCTCAGAGCTAGAATGCTCCTGGGTTCAATCCCTAGTATAACACACACACACACACACACACACACACACACACACACACACACACACAATCTCTTGAAAATCCCAAATAGACTGCTAATTTCAAGGTTGATCTTAAGGCAGCTGAATGAGGCTGTTCTTTGACTGCTTGTAACAATAGTTCTCCAAATGCTTTCAGATCACTGCCTGTTGTGTTTTGAGGGAACAACTAAAGATTGTCTCAATAATGCCATTCTCCCTCCAGTGTAGTTAATCTTGCAAACAGCTATTTCTCTAGAAGAGAACAAGGTTACATAAAGGGGAAAGAACATGTTTCCCTCTGGGGTGGTTATGCAAGGTGGGGAGTTTTGTGGAGCTCGGTCTACAGAAGTGACAGGATAGAACACAGATAACGGCTCTCCTGCTCCAACACAGTGATGGTGTAAGTTCTAGATGAAGACTGCTGTTGCTTCTAAGGACACACATAAAACATCTGAAAGGACTGGTGAAAAAAAAATACATGTAAGAGGCTGAGCCTGCGTGCTAGATGGGTGCAGGAAAGAACTAGCCCCTCATCCTCGCTCTCCATCTAGATGGCCCCAGGCATGAGAGCCCCCTCCTTGGAGGGGGAACGTTGGTCTCTTCAGTCATTTCCCACTCAAAAAGGCATCTGCTTTTTGTTTGTTTGTCTGTTTGTTTTATAGACTCCTTGGCAAGGAAACTCACTAAACCACAATTGACATCTTTGTGTGACCTTCAGGAAGAGACTTGGGGACTAATACAAGTGTTAAGAGGACATGAAATGGTGGTGATGGGGGCGTGGAAGAGAAGGAAGGCTGAAACGGCAAAACCTACTGGAAGGCTAGTGATGTGAAAGGAGGAAATCTTGGGGCAGTGAAGGAATGACAGATAAGACTTCTGAAGGGCAAACAGCATCACTAGCACCTTTGTTTAGAAGTCACCCTAGTGACTGCCAATCTAAATTTGGATTGTTTTTTTTTGGGGGGGGGGTACTTCCACAGTTGCTGAAATGGGGAAGTGAGCCCAGCACTTTTGTCAGCTTCAGAGGTGACCAGAAGTTATGAAAAGTCCCAGCAGGGTTACACTAGACTCTAATACTTAAGGAAAAACAGGGACATTCCATTGATGAATCACACACACACCAAAGGAACAAGGGACACTGTGAAAGGCTTTCCCGGACAAAATGAGTCTTTACCAAAGTGGGAGAATTAAATGAAGTCAGCAAATTGGAGAGATATGAGTGTATTTCCCACAAAACTGGAGAAATAACACTAAGAGAGAAATGCTTGGAAACAAAGACTGGTGCACAAAGAATGTGTGATGAGAAGAAAGACTAGCAAGAGCGAGGATGCTAGTCCCAAGAAAGATTGGGAAGGTTGTGGGAGGACCCTGAGGCTGAGACCACAGGGAGGCTTAGCTGTGTCAGGAAGGGCTCCAGGAGAGGCAAGACCATGTCCAAAGTCTGAGAGAGTGTGTCTCAACCCACTTTCTGTTTCTGTCACTGAATACCTGAGACCAAGTAGCTTATAAAAAACAGAGATGTAGGGTGTGATGTCATATGCCTGTAATCTCAGTACTTGGGGGGCTGAGACAGGAGGATAAGATGTTTGAGGACAGCCTCAGTGATGTAGTGAGACTCTCAGCAATCTAGGGAGACCCTGTTTAAAATATATATATATATATATATATATATATATATATATATATATATATATATATATATATATATATATTTAGTGTAGTGTAGCTCAGAGGTAGAATGTCCATTCCATCACCAGCACCTAAAAGAAAAAAGAAAAAAATCAGAGATTTCGTTAGCTCATGGATCTGGAGGCTGGGGAATTCGAGTGCACAGTTGGTGGTACCTACTCAGCATCTGGCCAGGACCTTCTTACTGCATTGTAACATAGCCAAGAGCATCACATGACAAGAGAAAGCACTCACTTTCATAGCAAAGCGGCTCCCTCCCTCGATAACCCATCAACCCATTAATCCATGAGTCTCTCATGACCCAGTCACCTCCCAAAGTCCCACTTCCAAATACCATTAGCAAATGACTTTGGGGATTAAGTTTCCAACACATGAATTCTAGAGGACAAAAATTCAAACCACAGCAAGAGGACAGGGCCCAACAGTAAGACCAAATTCCTTAGGGAATCCCAAGGCCTGGAGGTATGACTTTGCCAGAAGCATTTTGACTAGAAAGACTGAGGTAGATAGAGACCATATCAGGAGGAAGCACTTTGGTGGGAGATGACTAATATGTAGATGAGTGTTTATCATGAAGCTTTTTTTTTTTTAATTTGGCATGGTTTATTAAAAATATGCCTATCAGTAAAATAAACATGAAACTTTTTCTTATTGAACACATCTGCCATAAAGGGTCTGGCATCAAATTTTGAATGATATGAGTCCAGTAAAAACTCTAAAGTGACTATAAATGTATAAAGTCAGACTTAATGTAAGCATAAGTAACTTTGAACACTTTGGACTGTAATTTGGAAAGTTCTAATCACATCTTGACAACAAAAACATTAGAATCTGTGTTATGTCAAAGTATCTGAATGTGCTGGGCATGGTGGCGCACACCTATAATCCCAGTACTTGGATCAAAAGTTCCAGGCTAGCCTCAGAAACTTAGCAAGACATTGTTTCAAAATAAAATAGGGCTGGAGGTGTAGCTCGGAAGTAGGATGCCCCTGGTTTTTCAATGCTCAATACCACCACCACCAAAAAAAAAAAGGTATTAGGTATCTAAATGAACCAATCTTACTGCAAAGGCCAAACAAACATCTGGATATTTTAGAAGACTAAACATATATTTCATAAATCCACAGTATTTGAAGTTAAAGCCTTCTATGATCTTGTGCTTGGATCTAATTATTTTTTTATGGTTTTGTGTAAACATGGTTAAATAGTATCAGTTCAATAACAAGTGACTGATGATAATAATGATAATTAACATGCAAGAGTGGTTGGGCTTCCAAATAACTCTATGATGTATGTATTTTTAGTGCCTGTATTTTATACATAATGAGGCTTTTACAAATAATTTGCTCGGTCACAGAAAAGCAGAGTCAGAGTCAGGATTCAAAACTATATCTTTTCCCAGAATCTCAGCTCCTCCTGAATGTAGCCATGTACATCTTTTAAACTAGATTTAAATAGGATTTTTTCAAAATTAGGCATCATTTCTGTTATAAGTCTCTATTTAGAGAATCATGGTACCTGCTTATTTAGCATCTCCCCAGCTACACTGGGATTTTTCCATAGATTAGAAGGGGTCAATACCTTCTGGCCATCTCTGGAAAACAGCACATGCTGAACTAACATTTACTAAATGAAACTAGATCTAAAACTGAAATAAAATTGGAAATTATTCTAGAGTTCAGAGTATGTCCGATCATTCACATCTTAACAAAGAGTACACTAGCTTCCATACTTAAACAAGTTTTGTCTACAATTTTTATTTCATGGTTCCTTGAATGTTCACATAACTATTATGCAGATTGATTGCTTCAGGTATGTGCAGTTTAGCTAGTACATTGGGACTTTCGTTTTTGCTTTTCCTTTTGCTGATTTCATGCCAGTTTTTCTGTACTTCCTTCTCACCCTCACCATATAATTGCCTGTGGACAAACCTATTTAGTCATTTGTTAGATTGAAGATAAAGTTAAAGACACAGGAAGAAAAAACAAACATGAACCTTGGGCATGGACTTTTTAATATTATCCCAATATTACTGTAAAAACAGCTTACAACTATTTTTTTTTTTCTTTTCTGTTTTAGCACATTTGTTTAACCTGGACAGACAACGACTGATTTTTCATGTCTCGCAGCTACTGATTCTTGAGTATTTAAATATCCCAAACAGGTTAATAATATCATTAAATATTCACTTGTTTTTCAGAGTCTGTGTCTAAGCCACTGATAAACACAAAAGATAAATGTTGACCCTCATTTCTCATAACAATTAAAATCCATTTCTTGGGGGAGGGAAAAGTGCTTTTGGGGCCATCTCCTTGCTGAACCAGGCTGGAGTGAGCACTTCAGGCTAATCCAGGTACATGTGCTATTTGTTATTGTTACTGCTGTTGTTGTTTGCAGTACTGAAGAGGGAATCCAGGACCTCACACATGCTAGGCAAGTATTCTACCACTGAGCTATCCCCAGTCCATTTAAATTTTTATTTTGAAATCTTTCTAATTTGCCCAAGTTGGCCTTGAACTCCAGTTGCAAGTGCTATCTTTAAATGCTCTCAATTCCTCTAAGGAGAACAAGCTCAGAGATGGAGCCCATGACTATCCATCAATGTGACTCTCTAGATCCACCCCCTCCACTTGATTTCCTGCACTGTAAGTAAGGTTTTTTAATTTTGTACTGATCAATCTCAGCTGCACAGGGATAGAGCTGATGAGGGATAATAATCCCTACCTCTGTTCGCTCCCAACCCATTAACTTGTTATTAATTCTGATATGTTCTGTAAAAAGGCACAATGCAGTCATAATTTTCAGAACACACCAGGTCAGAATGTTTTATGCCTCTTTAAACTTCTTTCTACCTTCCCAAAAGAGTCAAACACTAATTCTTCAGAAAAGAGAAGGAAAGCTAGAGGACTATATTGAGACTACATACTGAAAATTAATGTTTCAAAGCCCAAATAAACATCAGTGCAAATCCTGATTCTGAAACATACATATCTCTTAGCTATATTGCCTCTAGAATCTTGGTTTTCCTGATCCGTAAAATTAGGATAGAATATGCTCTCTTCATCTGATCATTGTAAGGATTAAATGAAATTATACATACATACACACATATGTAGTTACATAGACATTATATGTAATATTATATATGTGATATGATGATGGATGTGATATATACACACATAGTATCTAGCATGGGGCTCAATAAGTGGAAACCACTGTTTAGCAGTACTTATTAAGTCCTAGGCAAAGCGTAGAATTCAAAAGAGGCACAATTCTATTCGTTTCTTCAAACAGCTTAAGATGTAATTTAAAACTTAGAAGAAAATGTATGAAATATGACACATAATTAGGAACTAACTTATGTGAATTTAACTACATGTGTTGTAATTTAAAACGGGAGGCAAGCTGGGTGTGGTAGTACATATTTGTAAATTCCAGTACTTGGGAGGCTGAGACAGGGAGGATCACAGGTTCTTGGACAGTCTTGCAACTTAGTGAGGCCCTCCACAACTTAGTGAGACCCTGTTTCAAAATGAAAACTAAAATAGAGTTGGAGGTATGGCTCAGGGATCGAATGCCCTGGGTCCAATTCCCAGTACCACAATAACAAAACAAACAAATAACAAACCAGGAGGAAATAGGTTGAATTTTTTAAATGGCAAAAAAAAAAAAAAAAAAAGAATTGAATACAAATATATTCTATTTTTCCGTTTCCTTTTTTTTTTTTTCTTTATCCTAGGGATTGAACTGGGGGCATTCTACCTCTGAGGTACACCTCAAGCCCTATTTTATTTTTTATTTGGAAACAGAGTCTCACTAAGTTGCTGAGAGCCTCTTTAAGTTGCTAAGGCTGGCTTCAAACCTGTGATCCTCCTGTCTCAGCCTCCCAAGTACTGGGATTATAGGCATGTACTACCATGGCTGGCAAAATGATCTAAAAGGCTCTACAAGGCTTTTATCATATTTTCTTCTTATACTCAATATTTAATATCCTCAAAAAACTATCAAAGGCGCTGAGTATGCCCTGGTAGTGGTAGAGCACTTGCCTAGCATGCACAAGGCCCCACTTAGGTTTGTTCCCCAGCACCACCACCACCACCACACACACACACACACACACACACACACACACACACACCTACACACCTACTAAAAGTATCTTTCCAGCTAAACATGGTGGTGTGCACCTGTAACTCTACTTCTTGGGAGGCAGAGATAGAAGAATCGCAGGTTTGTGGTAAACTTAGCAAGACTCTGAAACTTAGTCTTTGTTTAAAAAAAAAAAAAGTGCTGGGTGGGGGTATAGCTCAGAGGTAGAATGCCTGGGGTTCAATATCCCCTGTATAAAATAAAACGAAACAGAACATTCCCAACTACAAGTTGAGACATAGGTATCAAAATCTTACCTCTAATATAAATTTATTATCTAGGATTTAGATTATATAAATTTAACAATTTACAATTCCATCAACAATGATCTTTCTTCTCACATAAATGTATTATTTTATTTTGAGAACTTGAAGGTTATGAGAGTCTTGAAAAATAGCAAATCATAAAAAACAAAATCAAACATCACTGAGAAAACAACATATTTGTTCTACTGAGTAAACAGTAAATGCTGCAATTAATGAGCTAGGATAAAGAATGAAACAAAAAGGAAAACAAAAGGAAGGGAGAAATGAAAGTAAGAAAAATAGAAAAGAAAAAAAAGACTAGATTAACTGATAATTTCCCAGATCCTAGGGCAATTGTATTTTGTTTTCACTATTTATTCATCCACCCCTGTCCCTAATATGTGCCAAAGGTGGTGTGTGGTGGCGAGCTGACATTATACAGGTAATTCCTACAACATGAAAAGTGTCATGATGGACAAATGGACAAATTGCTTGGGACCTAGGTAAGTGCAGAAGAAATGTCAACCATGATAACAGTCAGGAAGGGCTTTGCTGGGGGAGAAGGGACATGATCACATTGGGTGTATGACAAGCAGAGTCCCAGGTAGAGGCCACTGAGCTGTGTGCCTGGCCTCCACCTGAGCCACCAGCACCGGGTGCTTGGCTAGTTAACTGTGAGCCACAGAGCCACTGTAGCTTCCCTAGAAATGCCGCACAGTCACCACTTCTGGAGGGAGCCAGGTCCTGATAAGAGAGTTCTGTCTGTTACTGTGTTCTGTAGGCTCGTGGCCTTTATACACACCCATGTATATATCACCTTATACTTTCCTTCCCTATTGGACTCAATATTCCCAATATCTAAAATTAACTGAGTTAACTGGGCGTGGTGGCACACACCTGGGAGTCTGAGACAGGAAGATTGCAAGTTCTAGGCCAGCCTCAGCAACTGAGCGAAACTTACCAACCTAGCAAGAGACCCTGTTTCAAAAAACAAAGAGATAAAAAGGGCTGAGAATGTAGCTCAGAAGTAGAATGCCTCTGGGTTTGTTAATTGTTTGTTTTGTTATGTTTTGATTTTGTGGTACTGGGAATTGGACCCAGGGCATTCTATCTCTGAGCCATACCTACACACACACACACACACACACACAAATTAACTGGGTTAATAAGAACCAGAGGTGGAGGGAAGTCCTGTAGAAAATGTCTGTATTCATCCATTGAGAGTCCTCAATGAGCAATGTGGATGTGTTTCAATGCAGTTCTCAAAATTCTAGAAAAATTAACGATCAACGTTTTTTAAAAGGATGTTTGTGGTGTTTTAATGACCTAGCCACACCAGCTAATTTTTTTTCTAACTACTCCAGCTAATCTTTTTTTTTTTTTTTTTTTTTTTTTTTTTTGGTAAGTGTATTCTATTGTCTGCTTCATAGGGCTTGGCTCTTTTCACTTTTACTTCATTTTTATTGATATTTCCCCATTTTTCTCCCTTTGTCTTCTTTGTTAACTTCTCACCTTACCATTGCCTCTCAACAAACCTGCTTCCAGACTTAAATACATCCTTGTGTATAGACTATTAAGCCTGTGTCTACACAGGAAGACAACTGATTTGAGGAGCATTCAGCAAGAAATCACAACTTCCTGATCCAAGGGAAAGGGGCAGAAGTTATGCGCTGAGTCTCACCAAACGAATATAAACTGATATGAAATAGTTTTTAAACCTTTCAATCCACTCTCAGACTGCACATATAGTTATATTTAACTAAATTACACATGAAATATGAACGGAGGATACAGGGGGTGAGGCGCTGTCACAGAAAAGAAAGGAACTGGAGGACCTGAGCTATGGGCTTCGCAGACACTATGTCATTTAATACCTAAAGCAAAACTGGAAAGTAGGTTTGAGTATCTCTGAGAGATATGAAACTCAGAGAAGTTAATTAACTTTGAAGCATTTTCACAGCTAGGAAGTGAAGAAGCAGGAAGGCTGAGGCTGGGCTGATTTCCCCATCCACGCTCTTCCACTTGCCAAGTCGTGCCCTCACACCAAAGGGCCCTACCCTGAAGATGCTTAAAATCCATAGCTGACTAACACAAACATCGAAGAGACACCCACATTCCCATGTTTATTGCAGCACTATTTACAATACTCAAGAAATGGAAACAACTGAAATGTTCTTCAACCGATGAATGGATAAAGATTATGTGATATATTATGTAGAATAATATTCAGCCAAAAATGAATGAAATCCTATCATTTGCAGCAGCGAGGATGAAACTAGAGATCATTATGCTAAGTACAGTAAGTCAGGCACAGAAAGTCTAGAACAGCATGATCTCACTAATATGTGGAATCTAAAAAAGGTTTATGTGATAGAAGTTGAGAGTAGAATGGTGCCTAGAGGTTGAAGAAAGCACTAAGTTATAGTTAGAAAAGAGCAAGGATCTCTGGTGTCCTATTGCAGTGTGGTGACTCTAGATAACAATCATGTACGTTTCAAAAAGAAGAAAGGATTGTGAAAGCTTTTGCCATAAAGAAGCCATAGGTGTTTGAGGAGATAAATATGTGTAACCTGATTTAAATATTACACAATGTACACATGAATCAAATGTTACATGGTACCTCATTAATGTGTACCATTTTGTGTTTGCATGGATCAGTTAAAATAAATTTAGCTGGGCATGGTGCTACATACCTGTAATATTAGTACTTGGGAGGCTGAGACTTGTGGGGATGAAGCCCCAGCCTCAGAAATTTAGCAACCTGTGTTTAAAAAAAAAATAAAATAGGTATGGGGGTGTAGCTCAGAGGTAGAATGCTTCTGGGTTTGATCCCTAATACCAAATAAAATTTAGTTTAAAAAACAATATATTAAAATTAAAAGAAGAGAGTTGGGAGAACAAAAACAAAGCTTAAAGGGAACAGTTCAAATAAGGTTATGTCCATACAAGAAGGTATCACTACTAACATTTGTGGGGAGGAAGAAGGCATTGCTACCAATCTCACTAACATGTGCAAGGAGAGAAACACACCAAGTGATGTATGCATGTATTTATGTATCACTTTTAATCTCACTACGATGTATAGTTATAATGTACCAACAAAAGTGCAAAAATAACTGATAGAAGATAGGATACAATCAAATGCAGCAAGGAAGAGGGTCGAGACTCAGAAGGCATGGCCCCGCGCACAAAGTGAAGTAGAGTTGCAGTGTGCAGTGTGCGTTGGAAGGAGGTGAGTTCGATGCGCCCCAGGTAGCCCTTCCTGTGCTGGTATGGCCGTGGTTGATTTGCTGGATAGTGGCTCCACCCTCTTTAACCTTGTTTCTGAATGTGGCTGTGCAGTTCTGGTATCCTCACATACTGTTGTCGGTTTTTCCTTCCCTGCCCCCTACCAACCTATCTTTCCCAAAGCCCTTCCCCAAAGTGCCAACCAATCGAGTCATTCTTGAAATATAGCAAGAAAGAACTTATGTCAGGCATGGTGGTGTACATCTGTAATCCCAGTACTTGAGAGGCTAAGACAGAAGGATTGCAGATTAGAGACCAGCCTCAGCAATTGAGGAAGACTCTCAGTAAGTTAGCAAGACCCTGTTTCAAAACCAAAAAATAAAAACAGCTGGGGGTGGAGTTCGGAGGTAGAATGCCCTTGAGTTCAATCTCCAATAGCCCAGTAAATAAATAAATGTAAAATTTCCAATGATTTGATAATGTCTGTAAAATGGCCCTAAATGCTATAGATCACACCCTACAGAGGGCTACAACATTATAGTAAAAAGGGAGGAACAAATATTTGCATCTGAGGTCTCACCTATTACAACAGCGGTAAAGAGTCCAAAGTGCAGGACCAGGCACCCACAGAGGCCAGTGGTGAGCCTGATCAGCATTCCCTGGGAGCTCCTGAGCTGACTGTGGTGGCCTTCTGCCGGCCCCTTTGAAATGGGGATATCAGTTCTCCCTGCTTACTTATCAAAAACATGTCCACTACTGAGCCAGATAAAATTGTTTGAGTACTCATTTGAAATCCTTAACAGTCCTTCCTGCTTTGGACCAGGAATACAGCCACTTAAAGTCACAGCCTGAAAAGATAAAAACAAAGAAAAATAATTGGAGAACTTTATTCATACCTTCAACACCTCTTGTGAGCTTGAGACCCGGTGTGCAGCCATGACTGGAAAATGCCTGTGCCTTCCCCCAGGAGCCCAGCACATCTTGCCCTGTTCCTCAGATCATTATAAATCAAAGCCTGCGGAGGCAGCAGTTTGATTTTGGTTGTGGTAGACTGAAATGGATTCAGGCCTTTACATAAAAGAAAGGGAAGAGATGGAAACTCACACTACCCCATCCTGCACTAGCCCCAAAGCTAGAACACCTACTCTTGCAAAGAATTAATTTTAAATATAAATTTAGCATAGATCATTCCCAGGGCGATGTGAACCCACATTTCTTACAATAAAGAAAATTCTAACTTATGAGTTCCAAGTACAAGCGGCGTTCATGTCATGTGAAAACAGGGAGTAGATACCTTGCACCTACTGTGGACTTTTTGTCCAATACTAAAAAAAAAAAAAAAGAAGAAGCAGCATTATGCAGTCAGCAGTCAGCGCGGACTGCACTTTCTGAGATCCCTGGGCATTCCTGAGGTTCTCCTCCTGACTCATCACTATGGTAGGAAAACACACACTTGTACATCCAGACTTGTGCTCTTTCATATTCACTTACCTAAATTTCTACTTAAAATGTTCATATTTTTTTCACTAATTAGTTTGAGACCAAATTTGAGGATGGATTTATAACAGAGGAAAACATGGTTTTATAAGCTGATTTCATTTCTTGATTAAAATATAACAATAATTTGAGCTTGGGAACTCTTTTCCCAATTTTTTTGTTCTTCCATAAGAATGTCACAGAATATGTTTTATGTTTGCTTGCTTGTGTGTTTGTTTCTTTACTGAGACAGGCTGGCTTCAAACTTCTGGGTTAACAGATCCAAAGTAGTTGGAACTACAGGTATGTACCGCCGCACCTCCTGGATAAGAGTGTTTCTTCTTCTTCTTCTTCTTCTTTTTTTTTTTTTTTTTTTTTTTTTTTTTTTTTTTTTTTTTTTTTTTTTTTTTTTTTTTTTTTTTTTTTTTTTTTTTTTTTTTTTTT
>PVLC010007029.1:0-21580 GCA_004027655.1 Graphiurus murinus | reverse complement strand
GTACTAGGATTACTGGGGTGTACCATCATGCCGCACTTGTTTCTTCATTTGTTTGTTTGTTTGTTTTCTGCAGTCCTGGGGATCAACCCAGGGCCTTGTCCATGCTAAGCACAGGCTCTACTGCTGAGCTATACCCCTGTCCTCGCACCTAACTTGAACTGACCTAATTGCTTTAGCTCTAAAGCAGAGAGATGTGGACTTAACCAAAAAAACGCCCAAAATGCTGATTCAACAAAATGAAGATGAAGAATACAATGAAACTGCTTTATGTCACTACCCAAACACCTAAATTACGTTTTCCCAGTTCCTAAAGCACAAGAAATGCAACCCCACAAAGCCCCGGAGCCTTCCTGGGGAAGAGCTGTTGTCACCCTGTCACCCTCAGTTGGAGCTCTGGAGAAGAGGCACATACTTAGCAGCTTTTCCCTTGGGCTGTGGTGGGTGGGGGCTGTGTGTGGTCTGAGCCCTGCTATGACTAAATGCAGGGCTGGTTTGTTTGCCATTTCATTTCTCTTCAGGGACTGACAACAAACATTGCTGAAGGAGAGCTTGCTGGTTTTCCTTTTGTTTTTAACCAGTGCACCAGTCCATTTAGAAATGCAGCTGCCAGCCAGGTGCCATGGTGCACACCTGTAATCGCAGTACCTATGAGGCTGACACAGAAGGATCACAGGTTCAAGGCTAGCCTCAGTGATTTAGCAAAACCCTCAACAACTTAGAGAGATCATATCTCATAAAATAAAAAGGGCTGCGGGTGTAGATTGGAGGGAGAATACTCCTGGGTTCAATTTGTTCAATCCCCAGTATCAAAAAAGGAAAAAGAAAAAAAGAGAGGAAGGAAGGAAGGAAGGAAGGAAGGAAGGAAGGAAGGAAGGAAGGGAGGGAAGGAAATGGAAGGAATGCAGCTGCCAAGGAAATAAGAAAACTGAGGAGAAAAGCACCAGAGAGAATGGAGAATGAAAGACTAATGAGAGTCTACCTCTCTGCACCCAAGGGGGAATGATTTCCCAATAAAAGTGTGGTGGAACCCAGATTCTTCCTTCCAGGAACAGCACAGAGGTGTGGTCTGACGTTGCTTCAGCTACTCTGCACATCCACATTCACCACTGGCCTCTGCAAGCTGTGTGGCCTCGGGGAACAGTAAATGCCAAGGAGTGTCTGGCCAGCCAGCTGACCATAAGCTGTGCGGGTAGCACTCATGGCTCCTTGTTTTCATGCTGAAAATATGTACCTCCTGGAACCCATCTCTCTGGGTCAGATGTGTGTGATGTGATTTGCTCTGTGGAATGTGGAGGGCATGTGCTCACAAGCACTCTGATCTAGGAGTTAGGTTTCTGTTTTATGCAAGATCTATGCTGTCTTTGATTGTGACCTTGATTTTTTTTTTCTTTTTAATTTTGGTCTTATTTTAGAGCAATTCATTTTCTATCATGCCCTAAGCCCAGAATATCTGCATGGAAAATAATTGTATAACAGTTACAAATGTGTTCTGCAGCCTGTTTTACAAGCTCCTTTTTCCTGGGGTCTGAGGGCCTTTGGCCTGGGTACTCAGGAAAGGCTATTTGTGGATGACAGTGAGGCAGGTAAATGGCCGCCTTGGCGTCCCCTCTCTAGACAGTCATATCTGGCTTAGTGATGTGTGGATGGACATGAATGGGATCCCAAGCCTCTCTGAGAAATAAGGCAGATCTCACAGTTACCTCATTGATGTACTTGCCAGGATGATTTATGTAAATATCTTCTGCTTTCTCTCTCTCTCTCTCTTTTTAATTGGTGCATTGTAATTATATATCATAGTGAGGTTCAAAGTGGTAAATACTTACATGCATGCCGTGTTTACTGTGTGCTTCAGTTCCCACCCCGCTCCTCCCCTCCCCGTAGATAGTCTTTACTTCGATGCAAGTAGCTTCATGTATGAGCAAAGGCTGCTTCCTCTTGAGGTAGTCTGTGTCTGTTGAAGCTTCCTTCTCAGGGAACATAGGGAGCAGAACTAGCTTAACATCCCTGGGAGTTAGGAAAGCTAACCACTTTCAAGCTTTCACTCTGCCACTAGCCTCTGCACTTTGGAATCTTGTTTAACTTTTGGGGGCTAGGATTGAACCCAGGGCTTTATAAGTGTAGAGCACATACTTTACCACTGAGCTACATCCTCTTATCTCCCTAGTTTGATTGAATTAAGCAGTTATTTTTTTTGGGGGGGGGGTAGGGGTGCCAGGGAGATTTTCCCCATAGGCTCCATGTCATTAATATGCTAAGTATTATTATAAGGCCCAAAGATGTGTAGTATAACCCAAGTTGACATGATTATTAAATATTTTTTCCTCAAAAAAAATCTTTATATTACATCTTGGATTCTATTTTAAGTGTGCTATAGAATATAGTTTGAGAAACACTCTTCTAGAAGCAAATGTCTCCTTTCCACTCTGAAGTTCTACAAATTTATAAAAAGCAATGCAGAATTACACACATTTAATGGAGATATAAAAAGAGGTTCTGCTGATGAAGGCTTTAGGTTGCAAATAGAAGTATTCACTAGGGTTGAAACAGAAAGATATTTATTATAATCAGTACCTCTACCTTCAAGTTGAAAACCAAAGAACCAGCCATGAATGGCACCAAGAAAGATGCTTACCGTCAGCAGTTATTCTAAAAAAAAGAAAAAAAAAAAGAAAAAACTCTGCTAGCCAAACATGGTGGCACACGCTTGTAATCCCAGTACTTGGGAGGCTAAGACCAGAGGATCCGGGTTCCCAGCCAGCCTCAGCTACTTAGTGAGACTCTCCGCAACTTAGTGAGACCCTGTTTCAAAAGTAAAGAATAAAAAAAATAGGGCTGGGGGTGTAGCTCAGAGGTAGAATGCCCCTGGGTTCCATCCCCAGTACCGCAAAAAAAAAAAAAAAAAAAAAAAAAAAAAAAAAAAGATTTTGTTTAAAAAAAAAAAAACTCTGCTGCTGGCCATAGTGGAGCACACCTCCTGTCAGTCCAGTACTTGGGAGGCTCAAACAGGAAGATCACAGGTTCAAGGATAGCTTCAGAAATTTAGTGAGACTCTCAGCAACCTAGTGAGACCCTGTTTCAATACAAAAAATAAAAAGGGCTGGGTGTATAGCTCAAAGGTAGAATGCCCCTGGGTTCAATCCCTAGTACCAAAAATAAATAAATGAATAAATAAATAAATAAATAAATAAATGGAATACCTCTGCTGTTACTACCTGCTACTGGGCTCATGTGATGCTAGAAAATGAAGTGAAACCTCTGAGAAAGCTATGGTGGCGCACCAGCAATGTCAGCATGCTGGCTGGTGAGTCAGCATCTCACTCCACTTACCTCTGCCTCCAAAAGCCCACTGGGAAGCAGAATTCCCATATGGTCCCTAAGATTCCTGCTTTCAGAACTATATACCTGGTGTGATACCCTTTCCTTTAGTGTGAGCAAGACATGTGGTATTACTCCCATGAGTATGTTCTATCATATAGATAAAAGGGATTGTGATAATGTACTTAAAGGTCTCTAGCCAGTCCACTGTGAATTAATCAAGAGCAAGTTTATCTTGGGTGGACCAAGTCTAATCAGGTGTGCACTTAAATGAGAGATTCAAAGCCAGAGACACTTTCCTGTTAGACTGGAAGCAGCAAACTGTCGTGCTATATTGTATAAAGAGCCACATAGCAGAGAATGTCAGGAAGCTAGGGAGCCGGCCATGGTGGCCCATGCCTCTAATCCCAAGTACTTAGAAGGTTAAGACAGGATGATCACATACACATGCGCCCATTCACATAAGCAAACATAGAGCATACTGTCCTCAGATGAAAATGGATCGGTTGGTTTGTAATATCGACTACATTTTAGCATTTCCCTGGCCTTATTAACACTTCCTGACCCAGCTCCCTCTCATTTCAGAACCACCAATGGCAACAAAGGGTACACACTGAAAATGACATTTAAGAAATTTGCAGCCTCCAATGACAAAACAGAAAGCCCCACTTGCTTGACCTTGTGTTGTAATTTCCTACACTCGTTCCTCTTGGCAAACATGAAGCCAGGCATTTTCTCCTGGGGAGGCTGAGCAACTTCTTACGAAACCACACTTTGTGGGGTTTCCCAGTTGCCTGTCATTTCTTGAACAATATATAGGAACAGTCCCTTAGTTTTTGCAGTGCTGAAGTTCTCCAAAGTGCCTTCAGAAGTTGTGTCTTCTTTCATTTGAACCTCACAACAGCCCAATGAGGGTCAGGGCAAGAATCATTATTTCCAGTTTACAAATTTTAAAAACCTTTCATTTCTAGAATTATATAATTGGACTACGTGACGGTACCCTGCGATGTTATGTTCAGAACCTAAGTGGCTTCTTGATAATTTGTTTTAAATTTTGTTTTGGTACTAAAGATGAAACCCAGGGCCTCCCACATGCTAAGCACCGACTGTACCTCTGAGGTACACCCTAAAGCCAACTCAAGTCTTTTGACTGTAAGCCAAGCAATCTTTATCCAGGACCCCTACCCCCTTACAGACACACTGAGGAATGGATGATTCAATAGGCAATGATTTCTCACCATTCTCCAGTCTCACCCACACAAATTCTCTTTCACATTCATAAAAGGCACATGTGACTCTAGTAGACAAAATTTAATGCAAGCCAAACATAAATCTGAATCCTGCCTGCCTAAGTCTGACCCTTTATCCTGAAGGATCACCTGTTTCTTGAGCCTGTTCCTTATAACACCTTGCTTCTGCCTGGACTTGCCACCAACCACCTTATTTTGTCTAAGTTACATTTGGCCCTGAAGACTTTGCCTGGGCTGATCAAGATGGTCCCTGTCTGTATCCAGTCTGTTCTACCTACTCCATTATTAAAATTTCTGCTAATGTGTTAATGTGGCGTTCTCTAGCATAGGAGCACATTAACATGTCTTACTTATCTTGTGTCTTTTATATTTAGCATGTTGCTGGGAATTTTAGCACTGAAATGTTTATGGAATTGGGATTTTATAAAAGGGATGGTTTTCTTGGCTAGGAGACAATAGCAAACAAAGGAGCCCCAGGAGGTGGAACTTCCCTAGCCAAACTTGCTCTGTGGGGACTGAACATCTAAGAATAAGACGAATCAAACCATCTCCTTCCATACTTTGCCATGATTTGGGCTGGAGATAGGAGTGGGTAACACACGAAATTATGCCAATAACCTTTTCAAAGGTCTGCTGAGGGTCCTGGGGTTTAAGGTCACACCTTTGGGTTGTATGGTGGCCATGGAGATACCCTAGTCAATTCTCCTTCCCAGCAGACCTGCTGCAGGGAAGGGAGCTGGAAGCCTCAAAATGCCACACTTTGGGATCTTCTGCAGTAATCAAGCCAGGTCACACTTGCCATAGACAGCTCCCAGATAATGACAGTGTGAGTAATAGGACCAGGCCACTTCTGCCTGCCATAGGACTCCTGGAATGGGAGCTAGCTCATGGAGCTCAGGGTGCCTGCTGGCCTGTTGAGACTTTCTCAAAACTGTGCTGTGGTCCAAGGCTCCTTCCAACCCAGTCCTTCCTTCCTGTTCCCATTGACAGCCTGGTCAAGGGCTGGAATCAGTCCCTACTCACTCTCGCTTCTCCCCCTTCATCCTTCACAGGTATTTCCTCCAATAAACCCCTTGCCCATTAAATCCCATCTTCGTGTCTGCTTTACAAAGGACCTGAATTGACAAAGGAACTTTAAGATTTGGGTCTAAAAGTCACATTTAGAAATCCTAGCTACTCAGGAGACTGAGGCAGGAGGACCACAAATTTGAGACCAGTCTAGGCAATATAGTGAGCCCTTTTCTCAAAATATCAAGGTCTGAAGGTGTGGCTCAGTGGCAGAGGGCCTTGCCTAGCATGCTTGAGGTCCCGGTACCACAAAAAAAAAAAAAAACTACTCTAAATCTAAATCCATAGGCTATGCCCACAATTTAATTCAGTTTAGAATCTGAACTTTAACTTAAAATATGTTAGGACACAAAGATTATATTTCTGTGGATCTGAGGTACACACAGAAAAATGGAAGGGTTACAGGGTCCAAGATGGCCCATAGCTGGTGTGAGGAACATCAGGCTGCTGCTGATTCCTTCGACAGCAGGATGGTGGCCAAGTACCATGTGGGTTGAGGAACATGGCTTGGCTTCCCATAGTCACCGAGTTGTCTCCATGGCTAGCCACCTAAGGACAGCACAGAGGAAACTGCAAAAAACAAAACAAAACAAACAAACAAAAATATATATATATATCAGCCCCTCATATAGGATAACATCTCAATATCTGTTGTGTTTTCACATTTTTATTGGACATGTCAAACTATTTTGAAACTATTTTGTACTTTTGTTGTGTTGATGGATACTTATGACCAGACAGAACTATGAAAATTAAGAGGATTGTGACCTAGCTGGGCATGGTGGCACATGCCTGTAATCCCAGTCCTTGTGAGTTTTAGACAGGAGGATCGTAGGTTCGAGACCAGCCTCAGAAACTTAACAAGGCCCTCAGCAACTTAGCAAGTCCCTGTTTCAAAATAAAAAATGAAAAGCGCTGGGGGATGTGGGTGGCTATGAGATAGAATGTCCCTGGGTTCAATCCCTAGCACTACAAAGAAAAAAGAAAAAAGGAGGGATATCTCCTGAGCCTTTGATTGTATGGGGAAGTCATCAGATGCCAAAGAACAAATAGTTAATTAATAACCCCCCCTCAAAAAATTTCCATCTTTAAATAAATCCCCAAGTTCAAAAAGAACACAGCCTTTAGTCACTTAAAAATACTGCAGCCAGCCACACCAGCATGCTGCTGGGATGAGTTTCAGTTTTCTCACAAGTTCTTTGAGTGATGAGTAATTGGAACCATCAGCCTGGCCTTGATCAGGTGACTCAGTCAATGAGGTCAGCAGTTCACAATCTCATTGGCTTTCTTCTTTTTTTTTTTTTTTTTTTTTTTTTGCAATACTAGGGATTGAACTCAGGGGCATTCTACCTCTGAGCTATACCCCCAGCCCTATTTTTTATTCTTTATTTTGAAACCAGGTCTCACTAAGTTGCGGAGTGCCTCACTAGGTAGCTGAGGCTGGCCGCGAACCCGGATCCTCCTGTCTCAGCCTCCCAAATGCTGGGATTACAAGCGTGCACCACCACGCCCGGCTTTCTTCTTTGAATTTCTCTACCTAGTTATTTGTTCATTGTGTATGATGGTGGGAGGGGGGGTTGTTGAGGGGACACGTTGTTGCTTTAGTACTAAGTATTGAACCCAGGGCCTCCCACATGCTAAGCAAGCGCCCTTCCACTGAATCTATTCTCAGCACTACTTGTTATATTCTAAGACAAGTTCTGGTGCTGCCCAGGCTGGCCTTGAACTTGCAATCCTCTTGCCTCAGCCTCCTGAGTATCTGGGATTACAGGCCTAGGTCACAACTCCCCACTCTTCCTCCTTCTTCTTGTTCTTTTTTCTTTTTTTTTTTTTTGCAGGACTGGGGATTGAACTCAGAGGCATTCTACCTCTGAGCTACACCCCCAGCCCCATTTTTTATTCTTTATTTTGAAACAGGGTCTTACTAAATTGCAGAGGGCCTCACTAAGTAGCTGACTAAATTGCAGAGGGCCTCACTAAGTAGCTGAGGCTGGTTACAAACCTGTGATCCTCCTGTGTCAGCCTCCCAAATACTGGGATTACAAGTGTACTCCACCACACCTGACCAAAATTAGATACATTTTAAAAAGTTAAAGGAAGCGGTGCGTGGTGGCGCACGCTTGTAATCCCAGCATTTGGGAGGCTGAGACGGAGGATCCGGGTTCACGGCCAGCCTCAGCTACCTAGTGAGGCACTTCGCAACTTAGTGAGACTCGGTTTCAAAATAAAGAATAAAAAATAGGGCTGGGGGTATAGCTCGGAGGTAGAATGCCCCTGAGTTCAATCCCTAGTATCGCAAAAAAAAAAAAAAAAAAAAAAAAAAAAAAAAAAAAAGTTAAAGGTTCTGAATTCTTCCAATGTATCCAAAGAAAAACAAGGTTTCTGAGATCTGTAATGAAGTCCTAGGCAGTAGGAGCTTCTTAAGGTTGGTATGGTGTCTCTCACCTTTACTTATGTCATAAAAAACATATTAAAATAAATTATGACCTCTCTCATAGCTACCTCAGACACTTTTATGTAGCCTCCTGGGAGGGGTTGGCCTCCAGTCTCTGAGGAATCTAGGAACCAATAGTTCCCAAGACTTTTTATTGTTTAATAGCACAGATATAGTACCTTTCTTTTTGTTTTCCAACCATAAAATTATAGTGATACTGAATACATTTTTCAAAACACAAATAATCTAATGATTCCAATATATTCTACTCTATTTTCTACTTTAAATATTGATTGGGGTAAGTCTCATCAATATCAGCTGAGAATCATTGTCTGTCCTAACACTAAGCTTCACAGATGGGAAAATTTGACACCATAAATTACATGATTTCCCCAAGTTCACAGAATTAATAAAAACTGATTAATTAAAATCAGTTGATCAAGCCGGGCGTGGTGGCGCACGCTTGTAATCCCAGCATTTGGGAAGCTGAGACCGGAGGATCCAGGTTCATGGCCAGCCTCAGCTACCTAGTGAGGCACTCCTCAACTTAGTGAGACTCAGTTTCAAAATAAAGACTAAAAAATAGGGCTTGGGGGTATAGCTCGGAGGTAGAACGCCCCTGAGTTCAATCCCCAGTACTGAAAGAAAAAAAAAAAAAAAAAATCAGTTGATCAACCAGGCGTGGTGGCGCACGCTTATAATTCCAGCATTTGGGAGGCTGAGACTGTAGGATCCGGGTTCGCGGCCAGCCTCAACTACCTAGTGACGCACTCCACAACTTAGTGAGACCCTGTTTCAAAATAAAGAATAAAAATAGGGCTGGGGATATAGCTCAGAGGTAAAAATGCTTCTGAGTTCAATCCCCAGTACCGAAAAAAAAAAAAAAATCAGTTGATCATATATTATATAAATGTGCCTTTATCAATTTGAAAAATATACTCCAATATTTTTGAGAAGTAATGAATATAATAATCAAAAATAATTTGTCCCCAAGTGGTAAAATATTGTATTTCCTATGGTACAATTTTATTCTATCTACAATGAGGAATAAGACATAATTTCTGTCCTCAAGTAGCTTATAGTCTATTGAGTACAACAGTAAATAGATGACTTTGACTTATTTATTTGTGTATATGTGATACTGGGGATTGAACCCAGGGGCATTCTACCTCTAAACTACACTCCCAGGCAATTTTATTTTTTGTTTCAAAGCAGGGTCTTGATAGGTTGCTGAGAGTATCACTACATTGCTGAGGCTGGCCTTGAACCTGAAATTCTCCTGTCTCAGCCTCCCATATTTTGATATTAGAGGCATGCGCCACCCTGCCTGGCTAGATTTCAATTTATGAAGCAAGCTTAATCATGGGAGAAAACAGTGATGTTGAACATGGACGAGAGTGACCAAACCAAAGCTAGTGGTTAAAATGGTTAAAAAGCTTTCTGGAACAGTCTCCTTGCCACTGTAAGATAGGATACTTCAACAATTTCGTCTCAGTAACCCACAGCACCTAGTACTATACTTGGCTTATTCGTCCTAACAAATACTGCTTATACTTTTTTTTTTTTTTTTTTTTTTTTTTTTTTTTTTTTTTTTTTTTTTTTGCGGTACTAGAGATTGAACTCGGGGGTATTCTACCTCTGATCTATACCCTCAGCCCTATTTTTTATTCTTTATTTTGAAACAGGGTCTCACTAAGTTGCAGAGGGCCTCACTAGGTAGCTGAGGCTAGCTGAGAACCCAGACCTCCAGTCTCAGCCTCCCAAATGCTGGGATTAAAAGTGTACTACGCCACCATGCCTGGGTGCTTGTACTTTTGCATAAATTTCCTTACACAATATTTCAGCCAAATAGTGTTTAGAACTTTGCAGACTACTACAGAACTGCACTCAATGCTGTTTTTGTTTGTTTTCAATTTTCTTTATACTTAAGGCAAATTTATTAAGCCAACTGTATGCAGCAAGTAGCACACACCCAGGAAGCTGCGGCAGGATGATCACAAGTTTGAAACCAGCCTGGGCTGGTTTAGAGACTTTGTCTCTAAATAAAAAATAAAAAGGGGGCCGGGCGTGGTGGCGCACGCTTGTAATCCCAGCATTCGGGAGGCTGAGACCGGAGGATCCGGGTTCGTGGCCAGCCTCAGCTACCTAGTGAGGCACTCCGCAACTTAGCGAGACTCGGTTTCAAAATAAAGAATAAAAAATAGGGCTGGGGGTGTAGCTCGGAGGTAGAATGCCCCTGAGTTCAATCCCCAGTACCGCAAAAAAAAATAAAAAATAAAAAATAAAAAGGGCTGGGGATGTAGCTTAGTGGAAGAGTATTTGCTTACTATATGGAAGGCCTGGGGTTTAATCCTCAGCACCACAAAAAAAAAAAAAAAAAAAAAAAAAAGAGCATATGAGAGAGAGAGTGTGTGTTTGTGTTTGTGTGTGTGCATGCACATGTTTTCTTTCTTTTTTGTATATATTGGCTTAATATGATGCAAAAAAAAAGAAAGAAAACTCTTATTTTTCTATCCAAAAGGGAATTTTTCCTCACCACCCCTTCTGTTTCATTTATGAGAATTTGGCTCCCTGAATGTTTTATTTTTCTTTATGTACTTTTATTGGTGCATTATTATGTCACATCATAATGTAAATCATGTTGACACTGACATACATGCACACAACACTTGGTGCCCCCCCCCCCAAATGTTTTATATATTTAACAACAAAAACAGGCTGGAGATGTAGCTCCATAGCAGAGCACTCAACTACCGTGCACAGAGTCCTTGGTTCAATCCCCAGCACTGTAGAAATATACCGACAAAAAATAAAAACCGAAACAGAATCTATCTATGCATATGAATTTTATAATAAAAACAGACTCATTACTTAAAATCACTGGGTCGGACAGATGGCCTGGATCATTTCACTCACCATCTTGGGTAAGCATTGAAAGGTCTTGGAGACGTGTCGTTACAGGTCTGTAGCTTGGTCACCTGCAGCTGCCTCTTTGCTTTTCACTCCCGCCCTTCCCCCTTGGCTTCAGCATTGGCCTGGATGAGCAGTGTGCCAACATTGCTTTTTTCTCAGAATACAAGAATTGTGCCACCCACAGTCCCATGGCCGGAGGCCAGATCACTGCGAGCAGCTCAGCATGAGTCAGGCTGTGGCTTGAGCAAGAATTCCTGGTCTGGGTCCTTTCCTGCTAGTTCACTGGGTATTGCCATCCTCTGTGGCAGGGTAGCAAGTATATGATAAAAAGTCTGTGGCATGGCAAATCAGGAAACTTGACTCCCTCCCCACTTGGGTTCTTTCTAGATCTGTGACTATCGGAATTGCTTCTAATCTGTTCTGTTTATGTCATGCAGTTATTGAAAGAATCTAAGTAAAACCAAAAACTGATAGTTTAATTTGTGTTAGCAAGGAGAAAGAGACATACCCATATGTCCTTGGTACAAGTATAGATTTCAAGACTTTCTGAAGAGCAATTTGCCAGTAATTATCAGGCTTAAAAATGCCCAGCTCTGTGGTCTGGTTATTCCTCTTCTGAAAACTTAGCCTTGGGAAATAATTAAGAAAGTGCAGAAAGACATATGTAAAAGGAAGTTTACCAGTATGCTGTTTGTAATAACAAAATATTAGAAGCAACCAAATGTCCAATAATAGAATCTGGCTAAATAAGTTAGAATACATTTATATAATAGAGAACTATGTGGATTTTATTTATTTATTTATTTATTTATTTATTTATTTATTTATTTATTTATTTATTTATTTATTTATTTTTGCAGTACTAGGAATTGAACTCAGGAGCATTCTACCTCTGAGCTACACCCCCAGTCCTATTTTTTTTATTCTTTATTTTCAAACAGGGTCTCACTAAGTTGCAGAGGGCCTCATTAAGTAGCTGCGGCTGGCTGTGAACCCAGATCCTCTAGTCTCAGCCTCCCAAGTACTGGGATTACAAGTGTGCGCCACCACGCCTGGCTGTTGATTTTTTTTTTTAAACTGTGAGCTGGGCATAGTGGTTCATGTCTATAATTCCAACAACTCTGTAATCCCAGCAATTTGGGGGGCTGAGGCAAAAGGATCTCAAGTTCTAGGCTAGCCTGGGCAACTTAGAGACAATGAATTATTATTCTATATTTTAGTTATTTTGTGGATGCTTTGAGAACTGCAAGTATATGATCATATCTCTGAAAAGACAATTTTACTTTTTCCTTCCCAATTTTACTTTTTCCTCCCATTCTTCCTGTTTCTTTTTCTTTCCTTATTGTAATGACCTCAAGGATAATGTCTAATGTAAATGGGTGGGATAGATGCTCTTGCTTCAATCCTGATACTGAGGTGAACACTTTAAATATTTTACAATTACATATCATATCACTGAAGGGTTTTCCTAGAAACCCTTTATTAGTATGAAGATATTTTCATATATTCTGGTGTGTTGAAAGTTACCAGGTTCTGAATGTTATCCATTTTTCTTATTATTTAATCTTATTTTTCTTATTATTTTTCTTATTTATTGTGATAATGCATGTTTTTATTTAATTAATTAGTGAGGTGAAATTATTTTCATGCATTCCTAGGATAAATTTCACTTGTTTGCAATATACTATCATTTAGACATGTTTTTAATTCCATTCGCAGCCATTTGGTTTGGCATTCTTGTGTCTATGTGTTTATGTCCATAAAGAACCCTCAAATCAAGGTCCAAATAGAGAATCAGGGAAGTGCTCTGAGGCCTAAATAGTATCTTATCATCAGGGCTTATGTAACTTGAAATCATGCCCAAATATACTATTACAAGTTGCACAGTTATAATGTTATTTGTATTAACAAGATATGCAGGTTTCTTACGTAAGAATTAGAGCATCTATTGGGATGAAATGAGTTTGAGTATGGAGAAAGTGAATTGGGGCATTTGTAGGAATCTGAGAACTGTGAAAAGCCCTCTATTCCGGAGGTTGTAATGCCTCCTGTTCAGGGAAAGAATTCTCCAATCATGCCCTTCATCTGCAGGAAACAGAGGGGATCATTTATCTCAATAGGCACCAGAACTGTGCCACAATCAAAGAGACCTGACCCAGGGATGCTTGATAGGGCAGAATCACTCATGCAGCCCTAGCAAGAACATAACTGGTAACCTTACTGAAACATCTGTTGACCTATGTGATCAAATCAACTGTAAGGTTGGGGAACCAAAATCTGGCTTCTTTGCAACAAGTAGAGCCATAGCTTTTTGCACGTATCATAGAGCTAGTGTCCCTGCAGGAAGTGGATTTCAGCTTCCCCTGGGAAAAATCTAGCTTTACTATCCCATATTGTCCTTTATATCTTCTCTATTCACCAAGGTTGGATACCCTTGCAAAAAGGGAAAAAAAATGTAACTAGGCATTCTGGAGACTACTTGTTACAGGCTCTATGGCTATACAGGGATCCATCTAAAGGCTGGGAACCCTGAATGTCACTGAGTCACACTGGCCAGAGTGAGATTTTAAGGAGGTCAATAAAGAAACAGGTTTGGCCCATGTCCATCTCATTGTGAGCCCAGAAGGCACATGGACCCCACCCCCTACAATTCTGTGAATAATTTTTCAAGCAAAATAGATACCATCAACAATTGGGAGATTTCCCACCTGGACTCATAGACCTGTGCAAAGAAGAGCATCACGATAGGAAAAGCCAAGCAGAGCCCTGCACATAACCCACAGAATAAAATAGCAAAGGACAAGCAGTTTTACTGCCTGGGCTTTCGGATATTAGCCCCAGAGTGAAATACTTCAAAGACACAGGGGTCATGGTTTATATAAAGTCACCTTTTAATTTACCTGTCAGATCTTTTCAGAAAGCGACAAAAATTCAGGAGAATCGCTGTGGATTATGGTAAACCTCCCTTGTATTGCCTCGAGTAATTCAACGCAACCAAGACTCTTGGAATGCTGTTTCTCTAAACCAGCTAGGGATGTCTAGAAACCTCCATGAGCTTTCAACTGGCAAAGGCAATGGTCTGCTTTACTGTCTAATTCAGGGCTGTGTCCTGTCATCTAACCTGCAGGAAATCAGATCATCTTGACATATCACAGAACATCACGCAAGTTCACTGCACCAAGGATATTTTGCTGGATGAACCTCATGAGTGAGAAGCAGCAATCACTGCAAATTAGGAGCCTTAACAAGACAGACATGTGTGCAGGAGACTGTGGCAGGTCCTGGAGACACAGAGGAACGGGCAGGGCAGGTGGCCAGTGCTTCCTGCCACCCTCTACCCCACCACGCCTGTGCACAGAGATCCCTGGGCCACTGTCATTAGAACAGCCACCTGAGCTAGTTACCAGAAGTTCTTCAGGGCCTGCTGAAGATTGAGTGTCTGGTGCAGCCTGCTCCCTGGGTCATAGCAAGCCATCCTCTTGTGTGTCCTCACATGGTGGGAAGAGGGTTGGGATGCTCTCCAGGGTCTCTATGGTAAGGGCATTAATTCACGAGTGCCCTGCCCCTCTGACCTAATCACCCTCCAAAGCCCCACCTTCTAATGCCATCAGTGTAGGGGTTCAGAGTTCAACATCTGAGTTTTGGGGGTGCACACACACTCAATCCTTGGTACCTATGAACCTACACTGATTCATAGTGAATCATTATAATACTTTGTCCACAGGGACACAAGTGGAAAAGAAAGGATGGAAAAATGGATGATCAGCAATTTTAGAGAAGAAACCCGAGGCTGAGCCCTCAAATGAATGCAGGTGTGTGAATATCTGTGCATGGACATTGGCTGAGGACTGACCCCTGGAGGGATGGCCCTCAGAAATCAGGCTGACCGTGAGCTAATCTGTGGACATCACTCATTTCTTTTTTTTTTTTTTTTTTTTTTTTGCAGTACTGGGGATTGAACTCAGGGGCATTCTACCTCCGAGCTATACCCCCAGCCCTAGTTTTTATTCTTTATTTTGAAACCGAGTCTCACTAGGTTGCGGAGTGCCTCACTAGGTAGCTGAGGCTGGCCGCGAACCCGGATCCTCCGGTCTCAGCCTCCCAAATGCTGGGATTACAAGCGTGCGCCACCACGCCCAGCATCACTCATTTCTTTATACATCCCAGTGTTTGCTGAGGCATGTGTGAAAGTCACCACATAGCAGGAGACAGGCCCTGCAGGACCTCCACAGCAGACTTCTCACTGTGGCTTATCTTGTGAAGGGCCCGTCCAACCTGCCAATAGCAGAGGCCATCTAATTCAAGGATGGTGTCATTCCTGGGAGGAGTGGTCAGCCACCTGTGGCAGGTTGTTTTGGGACATTTTCATCCAGTGCTTTGTCCATACCAGATGCAGGGCTATCTGAATACAGATGTGCTTTCCCTGCCCATAGTTCTGCCAGCACCACCACCTCAGGCTCCCATTCACCACCATGGGATTCCACAGTCTACTACATCCACCAAGAACAACTCTTCTCCAGCAATAAAAAAGTGCCACAATGAGCTTACACCCATAAATTCACTGATTTTGCCACTTTTAGAAGCTGTTTGCCTTATGGAAGTTTGGAATGGCTCTTTGAAGATTCAGTCAAACCACCAGCTGAAGACCACACTCTGTAAGTTTGGAATGTTTTATCAAAGATGTGATGCAACTTTTTGAACTAGCATGGTGCTGCATGAGTTTCTACTGCAGTGTAGCAAATTACTACACACTTAGCAGGTTAATGTAATGTCCATTTATGATCTTACTGTTTCTGTGGATAAGAATTCAGGGCACAACTTAATCGAGTCCTCTGTACAGATGCAGCCAAGGCTTGGACTCGGGCTGGGCCTCCTTAGAAACTCAAGGTCCCTACCCACCCCCAAGCTTCTGTGCTTAGCTGGTAGTATTCATTTCCTTGCATCTGAATAACTCACCATGATTTGCTTCTTCAAAGCAGGCAGGTGAAAACAGCTCTGATTTCTAGCCCTTCTAAAAGGGTCCCATCTGATAAGGCCAGGCCTACCCATGAGCTTTTGATTAGCTCTAGATTCTTTTATTAGGGACCTTACTATACAACAAAAAGTCCCTTTACCTTTGTCACATGTAAAATAATCATAGGTATATTATCCACCATATTTACAGGTTCTATGCACACTTTCAAGGGGAGAAGCCTTCCTACAGCTCTGGCTACCACAGGGACCATCTCTAAGCCAGCCAGAGTACAGAGTCTGGACTGTGAGGAAGTTTTCATTCTCTAGAAAGGGATGCAATAGGGAAAGGAGAGCAGAGAAACAGGTTTCTGCTCAGTGGCAGAGACTATATTTTCTACATAGCCATGGAAGAACCAGCACTCTGGGTCATGAAAATCTTCAATTCACAACAAGTTATAAAAGAATAAAAACTGGAGCCCAAAAGCAAAGGACACTAAAATGCACCAAAAAGATATTTGAACACTTGAAAGCGAATTACCTAGCAATTTTATTTTTGCTTAAAAGAACATTAGTACTAGATAGTTAATGCATGTATGTCTGTATGTGTCCCTTTATATTTCTATATTGTGGTTGATAACTTTGCTTTCCTTTGTACAAACGATGCTCATGGGGATCATTTTCCAATATGGTACATACCCCCAAGTGTGTTGGGTGGGGCGAGCTGTCTCAGCAGAACCCCTAAGCTGCCACAGAATCTCCCTGATGGCAACACTAGCCATCCTGAGCCTTTAATAATCATGTATCATGCATTCCATGAAAAGCATTTATTTTACAGCATGAAAAAAGATATTAACAAATAAATGTCCACTCTACCCAAAACCTCTCAATCAGATATCTAAAGTTACTTGATTTCACACTGCTATTTCATGGGCGTCTTGAGTATATCACTGATTTGCTTTGATTTTTATGATTTTACTCTTTAGATTAGTTTTAGGTTCACAGCACAATTGAGAGGAATCCTCATACATGCACAGTATCTCCTGTAACCACATCTCCCACCAGGGTACTACCTTTGCAATACTGATGAAACTATAGTGATAGACTATCATCACCAAAGGTCATAGTTTACATTAGGGTTCACTTGATTTTGAACACTCAATGGGTTCAGACAACTGTGTAATGACAGGTATCACCGTAGTATCTGTCATATAGAATAGTTTCACTGCCTTAAATATCCTACGTGCAATACTTATCTAAATAAGAGACATTTTCCCTAAAAAAGTGTCTTTAGTAAAAATACACAGTATGCTGGGAAAATATTTCCATTCCCAGGCGAGTCAAGACATCCATATTAGTCTGTGAATAGATATATCGTATTACTCTGGGAGTCCACAAAGGCAGAACTAGCAATAAATTGGTGACAAGATTTAACAGATTGCTTTTAGACAGCGCACACTGCCCTGTATTCTGTGCGATGCCATCACCTCAGATGGCGAACAAAAGATACAGGGACTGTAGCCAGGTGTGGTGGTGCATGCCTATAATCCAGGATTTGAAAATAAACTAAAAGGACTGGAGGTGTAGCTCAGAGGTAGAATGCCCTTGGGTTCAATCCCCAGTAGTGTGTGTGTGTGTGTGTGTGTGTGTGTGTGTGTGTGTGTGTGTGTGTGTTGTTGTTGTTGCTGTTGGACTGTTGTGCCATCTTGAAATGACTGTGGCTTTCCTAGACAAAATCACTGTTCATAAAGCAAATCCATTTTCGCAACATGTCTTCAAGGGTTACTATTTCATATGAAATGATCATGTTTTCCCCCAGAGAGATTCACATTTCTAATAAAAATCCCCCCATATAAATTATATATGTTTTATATATGTTGAGCAACTTTCTAGGTTTTTGAGAATGGCCACCTCAGCACAGAATCCTGGCCCGACTGACCCTCTACTCCTGTCTCCAGGTATTTGTGCACAGGAAGAGCTCTGCCAGCTGCACCTTCTCAGCTAGCTGGCCCTCGCAGGCACTGTGGACCTGCCGGCTTAAACACTAGCAACCTAAACGCTCACCTTTACCTGCCAGACCACTGCAGCCTGCTGATATATGGGCAATATTAAACCAGTTCAAATTCTTTGAGGGTTTAAGGAATTCAGACAACCAGGGCTCCATAAATTAGGGACTGATAACACTCATTCTTCCTGGGCCTTCTCTAGCACAGCGTTCTGTTCTGCTGCATCTCCAATTCGTTTGACTTGTTACATTTCCTAAACACAAGGGCCAGGTCTCCGGCACTGCCAAGCTGAATGTCATTTCCATTTTGGATGGAAATTAGTAATTCAAATTTAATTCTATTTGTAAACCTTTCAAAATATTTTGTAAAGATAACCTGATTTTCATTTAGTAAAGCTAGATGATTCTGAGGACTGTTCCCTGCTTGTTGTAAACATTCAATAAATGTTGACTGCTTTTGTTTTGTTTTGTTTTTTACTGTTTCTTTTTTTTTTTAAGAATCATCAATTCTTTCTACTAATGATGGTCAGATTATCAATTTTAAGCCTATCTGGGGAACACACCAGTTTTATTTGACTGAGTAAATTATGACAAAGATGACTAAAGGAAAGAAGTCAATTATCACAAATCACAATTTTTCAGGACAAAACTTATACCTGTGATAAGTACTCTGTGGTGTTGGTGTCAAAAGGCCTGTGTATGTGTATTTACTAACCTCATACAGAGGTGGATCCTCTAACATTATCTGATAAACTCTATGAAGTGAATGTTAGGATTTCTGTGAAATTGCTTAGCCATTATGATCTTTAATTCAAAGCAGAACCTCGGAATCCACTATCTTTTGGAATTTTTTAATCTAAATGAGCTAGAATATCAAACATTGTATTGTCCATTCTTGTTCCAAGACTCAAAATCAATAACCTCTCCAAATCTAATAGTTTTAGTAATGGAACTGTTAAGTCATTCACTCACAGAAAGAAGGATGCATGTAGTTAGAGTTTAAAGTAGATTGAAAGATAATTAAATCAACATTGTTCATCTTCCCAAGGACCTCCTGAAAAAGATGAAGGAAATAAATAAAAGGTTGAAGACTCGAGCTTATTTAATGAAAATAACATGTTCATTAAATAGCAAACTTCAAACTTATTTAGTGAAACATTGTCTTTTTGTAGAACCCTAATGCATACAAATGGAGAAAATCCACAGGAAATCTCCAACACTTTTTTATCTTTTTAAAATATACTTTTATTGGTGCATTATAGTCTCACCTTATAATGTAGCTCACAGTGATAGCAACAGACATGCACACAGCACTTGGTGGGATTTCCCCAGGCTCCCTCCCCATTTCCCTTCTTCCCCATACAAGATATTGAGATTGACATTGGTGTTCTCACATATATACATACTGTCAGTGGAAGTGATTCCTTCATTGATGCTCCTCCTCCTCCCCCTTCCCCTAGACTACCTCCCCAGCTCACAGGAGTTTCTCCTGTACTATCTAATGTCACTATGGTATTCCAATTTTTCCCTCGCTTCCCCATATTAGAGAAAACATGACTCTTCACTTCCTCTGTCTAATCTTACTTAACATAATGTTCTCCAGGTCCATCCATTTTCCTGCAAATGACATAATTTTGTTCTTCTTGATTGCTGAGTAGAATTCCATTGTGTGTATCTCCCATAATTTTGTAATTCATTCATCTATTGATGGACACCTAGGTTGGTTCCATAATTTGGCTATTTTTAATTATGTTGCTATAAACATGGATATGCATACATTATTATAATATTCTGATTTCAGTCCCTTTGGAAATATACCCAGGAGTGGTAAAGTTGGATCATATGGTAGTTCCATTCGCAATTTTCTGAGGAAGATCCACACTGATCTCCATAGTGGCTGTACTAATTTGCAATCCCACCAACAGTGTAGAAGAATTTCTATTTCCCCACATCCTCACCATCATTTATTGTTGTTTTATTTCTTGCTAATTGGCATTCTGATTTGGGTTAAATGGAATCTCAGTATAATTTTGATTTGCATCTCCCTTATTGCTAATGATGTTGAACCTTTTTTCATGTGTTTTTGGCCATTTGTACCTCTTCTTGTGTGTGCATATGTTTCAATTCTCATGCTATTGTTATACTGCATGCATTAGGGAGGTATTGGGTACCTTGTAGTACCTCTGAGTGGCATCTCCTGGAGTTGTACAGCATTCAACACACTATTTTTATAAAGAAAGTAAAAAAGAACAATATCACTCTAAAACCAAATATCTCTTAATTCAACTTATAGAATTTCAAGATTATCCTGAATTCCCTGAATATTTATTTCCAAAACAAATGGATCTCCTAAGAACTTTTTATAAATTAAAACATTTCAGTTACATGAAAAATTTTTTAAAAATCAATGTGTTTCACTCACATTTACCAGTACCTTATGGTTAAGAATATTTAACAAGAAAAAAAATTTAGTTACTGCCTGCCGTAACTCTCAGCCTAGGGAAATATATATTTGAAAAATTCAATCTACAGTCCAATTATTTTAGTCTAACGATTAAATATTTAGGGATTAAATGAGATTTATAAACACTTTAAAATTTTACTATTCTTCATTTTTTGTAAAAATACTTTTATTGATATATACTTGTATTGCTATTAGTGAGGTTTAAAGCGATACAAACATATATGCACATGGTATTTGTGGGTTTCCCTCTGGATCCTGCACCACTACCCATACCTCCACATAGGTTTTAGTGAGGTTGGTATGTTACATTTATATATGGAACATTGTTTTAACTATGTCCTTCATCCGTTCTCCTTTTTCCCCTTCCTGACTGCCTCTCCCATTCCCTTCCACTATTCTACTGGACTTTCTCCTCAATTATCTAAAATCACTTTTATATCCTTTCTCTCTAGCTGCTACATATGAGAGAAGAGAAAACATGACCCTTGACTTTCCGAGACTGGCTGATCTCACTTGGCATAATATTCTCTAGTTCCATACATTGTCCTGTAAATGACATAATTTTGTTCTTTATGGCTAAGTAAAATCCCCTTATGTTTATATACTACATTTTTGTTATCCATTTATCTTTTGATGAACACCTAGGGTGGTTCCATAATTTGGATATTGTGAATTATGCTGCTATGAACATGAGTGTTCATATCTCACTATAGTATTCTGACTATAATTCTTTTGGAATGATACCAAGGAGTATATAACTAGGTTATATGATGGTTCTAATCCTAGTCTTTTGAGGAACCTGCACACTTATCTCCCTAGCTGTTGTACTAATTTACAATCCCAACAATAGTGTAAAGGGTTCTTATTTACCCACATTCTGGCCAACATTTATTATTGCTTGTACTCTTGATGATTGCCATTCTAACTGGAGTTAGGTAGAATCTCAATGCAGTTTTGATTTTCATTTCCCTGATTCTAATGATGTTGAAGATTTTTCATATATTTGGTAGCCATTTTTATTTCTTGAGAATTGTCAGGTCAATTGCCCATTTTTTTTTTTTTTTTTTTTTTTTTTTTTTTTTTTTTTTTTTTTTTTTTTTTTTTTTTTTTTTTTTTTTTTTTTTTTTTTTTTTTTTTTTTTTTTTTTTTTTTTTTTTTTTTTTTTTTTTTTTTTTTTTTTT
>PVLC010007028.1:0-65651 GCA_004027655.1 Graphiurus murinus | reverse complement strand
TGGTACTGGGGATTGAACTCAGGGGCATTCTACCTCAGAGCTATACCCCCAGCCCTATTTTTTATTCTTTATTTTGAAACCGAGTCTCACTAAGTTGCGGAGTGCCTCACTAGGTAGCTGAGGCTGGCCGCGAACCCGGATCCTCCGGTCTCAGCCTCCCGAATGCTGGGATTACAAGCGTGCGCCACCACGCCCGGCCTGAATTATTTTTTATGCCACTAAATTTCCATTGGAAAAACCATCATAATTTATTGGACATTATATGACCACAAAATGACATTAATTTTATTATGATTTATTCATTAAGTTCTAGGGAAATTTAGTGTCCTTTCTTAGCCAATTTTATTCCTAAAATCAATTTTTTAATTTTTTGGGTTTGGGTATTATATGCACATTTTCATTACTATTTTTAAAATATAATTTGAAAATAGATCTCTGCCTCACATTTTCTCAGAACACATTTCAAATTAGCAAAAGTGGACTGGAATTCACTGGAATAAGTACTGATGATATTAACTCATATTTATGGTACCCTATAATTATGTGTCAGGCAATGAGCTAGATTTCCATATAGTTTATTTCATTGAAACCTTATACCATCTTTAAGGGTAATTACTATTATTGTCCTCATATTACAAATGAGGAAACAGATAATGTAGGAACAATTATACTGCTCACTTTATATGTAAGAAACTAAATGCTTACAGAAACTATGAGCAAATATGTAACAACAAATCCCACTCTTATGCATAATTATAATGCACCAATAAAATGAAAAAAAAAGTTGATCTCATAAAACAAGGTTACATGCTTCTAGGGATATAAACTTAGGTTCTCTCCAGAAAGCTGCAAATGGACATTAATTTACCTTTGGAAAAGAAAATAATTGTGAAGTCAATATATATGATTCCAGAAAAAAAAAATAACCTTACAGTCGAAAGCTAGCATATCCAAGGAGGGACAGAAATGTGAAAAACATTTCTTTGTTGAAATTACTCTCAGCATTCATTTGAGATTTCAAAGGCTCATATTAGAAATAGCATGTAGCTTACCTGACAGCCTCATATTTATTTTCACTTTTATAGGTATTGACATCATTATTTTGCAGGCACAAATGTTTTCCCCATTTCCAACCCCTTTATGTATAAATATTTATTTATAATCAAGCTCACCACCATTTGTATTTCTCCAAAGATCTCCTCACCATGACAATCTGTTCTGCTTTGCTCTAGACATGGATTTATTTATATCCTAGCACCTCCCAGTGCACTGTGAGCAGACTGTAGTAGGATTCATTACACATTTGTTGAATAAATGAATAAATGCAATAAATAAGTAATGAAAGCCCGAAGTCCCATCTCTGCTCTCCAGGTTACCTCTGCCAATTACTTACTCTTTTTTCTTGCCACAGAATTCTACATCTCTAAATCACATAGAGTGCTGAAGGAGTTATTGTTCTTCCACAGAGAACCTAAATTCCAATATTTTATGCATTCTCTCTCTCTCTCTACACGTTTTCACAAAGTGAACATGCTCCCATTATGAGGATCCAGATCAAGAATTAGAACATTGTCATCACCAGCAAAATCACCCGGATGCTTCTGTCTTGGCCACTACTCTCACATGAAGTCATGCCGTCTTCTAATATCAGAGACTAGCTGTAAAACACTTTATTAAGTGAAATCATGCATACTTATTTCTGACTGGTTCTTTCGCTCAATATTAGGTCTGAGGGGTTTATCTGTGTTTTTTATGTCATTGTGATTTTTTTTAATTCTCATTGCTGTAAAGTGTACAATTATTTGACAATAACATTGTTTACTTATCCATTCTAATGTAGATTGATATTTGTACGATTTCTAGGTTTGGGTAATTTCAAACAATGCTGCTATGGAGATTTTATACATATCTTAAACTGTATAAACACACACACACACACAAACACACACAATTGTGGTCATGTTTTCTACAAGCTTAAGTCAAAAGGCCAAGTGGTATTCTGTTTCCACAAATCTTACACAAATCACCCCAAATCATTTGATGATGGACAAGGATTTACTGGATGTTTTTCTAGGAATCATTTAGATATAATCCTAATAACAGCAGTAAGAGTTACAATAATGAACAATATTCATGTTCACAACATGTCATACTCATATCTTGTCCTTCAGCAATCTAATGAGGTGGGTAATAATTTTTCCTTCACTTTGAAAATGAGAAAACTTAAGTTATGAATGTTAATTAGGTCAGGGTACCACAGTTGTAAAGAGCACAGTGAAAGATTCAAACTCAGGTTTCTACCATTGAACAACAGTGTTTTTTATTTTTATTTATTTACTTATTTGGTGGTCCTGGGAGATTGAACCCAGGGTCATTCTACCTCTGAGCTACACCTCCAGACCTTGTTAAATTTTTATTTTGAAACAAGGTCTTGCCAAGTTACTGCGCTGGCCTTGAACCTGTGTTCCTCCTGTCTCAGCCTCCCAAGTACAGAGATTATTGGCATGTACCACCACACCCAGCACAGCTGTGCTTTTTAAACTCTACTGTATTCCATGGAATATGACACAAAACACTTACGGATTTCATTTGTGGTACTGAGGACCAAACTCGGGGCCTCATGCGTGCTTGGCAAGTGATTTAGCACTGAATTACAAACTTTTATTTTTGTAATGAACTGTGAAGCGGCATTGTATTTATACATATGGCACACAAATCTATTTACTATTTAATAAAGAGGCAAGTCAGTTTTGTATTATTTTGAGCACAGGTGTCAGGAACAAATGTGGAGAAGTGTGCATGAGTACTGGTGTTAAGTTATCTTAGGTGGGTGTGGTGGTGTTTGTCTATAATCTCAGTACTTGGGAGGATGAGACAGGAGGATCACAGATTCCAGGACAGCCTCAGCAACTTAGCAAGACCCTGTTTCCAAATAAAAATTTAAAAAACAGGGTTAGGGGTGGAGCCCAGAGGTAGAATGCCTCTGGGTTCCATCTCCAGTGACACACATGCACACAGGAAAAAAATATCTTGGCCAAATTTCTGGAGTGAAATTTCCATGTGGTGTATGAAAAAAACGTATGTTTCACATTTTAAGGAAGTGCCAGAATCTCTTTTAAGTGCCATACTCTTTTGCATTCCTTGCAACAACAGTGACCCCATATTATTGATGATAATTGTCAATGTGATTCCTTTTAAAATTCTTTTCGGTTAAGTGAGTATATAGTATTCCATTGTATTTTTTATTTTGAATTTCGTTAATGACTAAGAATGTGGAGAATATTTTCATGTGCTTATATCCATTTGTACATCTAGTTGGGGTTTTGGTTCAAAAATAATCATCATATTTTTAAATAGATTTGTCTGAGTTTTAAGAGTCATTTCATATTCTAGACACAAGTCCTTTACCATACATGTTTTCCAAATATTGTATTCCTTTCTTTAGTTTGTCTTCTTTTTTTAAAGAATATCTTTTTGATGAACAAAAGTTCTTAATTTTGATGAAGTACAATTTAGCAGTTTTATCTTTCATAGCGAGATTTTCTACTGTGTTGTCTTTAGGATATATTTGTTATTATTATTTTATTATTATTATATTGTTTACTATTATCTTATTATTATTACCTGTTACTGTTATTATACATTATTTTGTTTTTACCTATTGTAACTTAGTTTGTGGTGCATTTCAAGTTAATGTTATGCTACCATGTATGGTAAGGATCCAAGTTGAAAATCCAATACTTCTAGCACCAATTGTTTAACAGGCTATTTTTTCCCCAATTGAATTATCTTGGCACTTTTGTAGAAAATCAATGTGCTATATAGGTGTGTACCTATTTCTGGACTCCCTCTTTCATTCTATTGATCAGTATGTCTATTCTTACTCTAATTTATCGAGTTTATAGTAAGGCTTAAAATCAAACAGTGCAAGTCTTTCAACTCTGTTCTTTATTTTCAAAATTGTTTCAGGTTGGTCTTTTACATTTCTATACAAAGTTTAGAATCATCTTATTAAGTTCTCTAAAAAACCTTGTAGGGATTTTGATTGGTCCAATGTTGAATCTAGAGATCAATTTGGAGAGAGCTGACATCTTAACAATATTTTGTCATCTGATCTATAAGCATGGTTTAATTCTCCATTTATTTATATGTTTCATAATTATTCTCAGCAATATTTTAGAGTGGATAAAGATCTCGGATATATTTTGTCAAATTTATTTATAGTCATTTTATATTATGATAAATAGTATTCTTAAAGTATATTTAAAGGTCAAATTGTTTTTTTTATAGTAGTGTACTGAAATACAAATAATTTTTGTATGTTGATCTTATATTTTTAGATCTTTCCAAATTCACTTATTACTTCTCTTACCTTTCTTTTAGATATCTTAGAGTTTTCTACATAGATTAATATATTTTCCACACAGTTAAATAAAGATGGATTTCCTTCTAAACCATGGCATATCTTGGCAGGTATTTTTGCTTTGGCTACTAGGTTTCGTTCAATTTTCAGAATTTTTTTTCCCAGCTGTTGTTGTGGTTGTACATGTAGACTACTGATAAAGAAGTCATCCACCCCACTTCTGTCCTTTAAAGAGAGCACTAAATCATTCAACTATAGCTCATTAGAGTTTTCTTCATCTCTTTCTCTAAAATGCCATTCATCACCCACAACAAACAGCTTTTTTTTATAGAAAGTGTTTGTCCAGTAGACTTAGACCAGGAAAGACCCTACTCATGTAGCAATATACATTCTATTAAAAAACTCTACTCCTTTTCATTGTTTCTAACTCGGTAAGTTTTTCTGTTAGAGTATTGAAATATTTCTCTCTGTTTTCTTCAAGCTCATTGAGTTTCCTTAAAACAGCTGCTTACGCTGGGCATGGTGGCATACACCTTAATCCCAGTACTTGTGAGGCTGAGATAGGAGGATCACAGACTCAGGGCCAGCCTCAGCAATTTAGTAAGACCTTCAGCAATTTAGTGAGACTCTGTTTAAAAATAAAAAAAGGGTTGGAGGTGTAGTTCAAAGGTGGCAAACAACAACAAACAATACAACTGCTTAAATTCTCTGACAGTCCTCCCACACTGGTCATTATTACCTGGTTAGTTCCTAGCACCTTAATTTGTACTAGGTAAGGTGATGATTTTTTGAGAGTTCTTGGTGCTTGGTGGTATGCAACATCATATGAGCATTGGAGGTATTTATCCCAGTTTTCTTACTCAAGCTTTATTTGTGTCTGTCTTTCCAGAAATTCTTTGTAGGCTGCTTCTATGTGGGAAGCCTCTAATCACTTCCAGTATTTCAGTACTCAATGGCATCCAGGTCCAGATTTGCTGGGCATCTGTCACGGGTGCATTGTCATTCTTTCAATACTAAAGGGCAACCCAAACCCTGTTTCTTTAGAAAGAAACAGAGGAGTACCAACAAAGAATAGTCTATCCCGTCAAATCTCTCCCTCTCCCTAATGCTAAAGTAGCTTGGAATGCTTCATCCATAGTTACTGGCCTGTAGTCAGAAACTACAGAATTCAGGGCAATCATGGTGGGCAACTGCTTCAACTGCAGGCAGGCCTGGAGATGGGGGCCAGAAGGATGTTCCCAGAGTCTGATTTCTCCAGCCCAGCACTAAGCTCAAGGGGAAAGTCCTACCTCAGTGGTTGAGGTCTTACATTTGCCATGTCATGTTACCCTAGAGTAATGTTAGTGAAGACAGTCACTGGCCCACCTGGGCTGAGGCTAAGCTGGGCCTTAGTCTCACAGCCACAAGGACCTGGGGCTGGTGCTATAGCTCTAGTGATGTGGGCTGAAATGCATTTGTTCCACTGGGATGTGGTCTCCAGGAGATGCTGGAACTGATCTACAGGCTGTTTCCGAGCTCTGACCTGCTGTATATGGGGGAACGTCTACTGGGTGCCTGGTCTAACCATGGCAGGCCTGACATAGGCTCCAAAACAAAGTCCTGAGCCAGCTTTCATGCCCTGACCCCCACCGGATGGCATCCAGCTCCCAGCTCTGGAGTTGGAGGTTGAGAGGGTGGTTCCTGTGGCTCATTCCCATGTATCAGCCTGAGTGAAGGGGCTGTGAGACTCGCCCCAGCACTGACTTTCAAGTCTAAGACCTGGACTTAATTCTCTCTCCCTTCCCTAGTGAAAGGCATCTCTTTTCTTCCTGCCTTCCTCAGTATGTCTATTCTTCTTGCTTTGCTAAAGGAAGGCTCCATGGTCTCTTACCTGATTTCCTTAGCTCTTGTATAGATGGTTTGGTGTGTGATAGCTCTTCAGCAGGACGTGTTTGTGGAGAGAGCTTGCTGGAAGATCATACTCAGCCACCATCTTGCTCCCCATTTCTCCAAAGCTCTTAAGAGTCCTGTAGATGAGAACAGTGATGGGCTGGTTTTATAGGCAGATTCCTCCACTGAATAGACTTTATCAGTACTCTGACTAGACAAATTCCTAATTCAAAGTGAACTTTCACTGATACATGCAAATTTTCAGCACTTTAAATATATATACATATATATATATATATATATATATGTTATTTTATTCTATTTTTTTGTAGTATTGGGAATTGAACCTATGGGCATTCTACCTCTGAGCTATACCCTCAACCCTATTCTTTCCTTCTTTCTTTCTTACTTTATTTTTGAAACAGGATTGTTCAAAAGTTGTAGAGGGCCTTTCTAAGTTGCTGAGGCTGGCTGCAAACTTGCAGTCCTCCTGTCTCAGCCTCCCAAGTACTGGGATTAGAGGCAGGCACCACCACACTTATATTTATATGAATAAACCAAGTATACAGAGGTACATTCTATTATAATTTTACCATATGCATTAGAATACATATACATCCTATTATAATTTTACATATGTATGTAAATTTTACACACACACACACACACATATATGGTGCATGTGTCTGTGTGTGTATGGTACTGGGGATTAAATCCAGGGACATTCTATTTCTGAGCTACATCCCCAGCCCTATTTTATTCTTTATTTTGAAACAGGGTCTCACTAAGTTGCAGAGGGTCTCACTAAGTTGCTGAGCCTGGATGCAAACCTGCAATCCTCCTGTCTGAGCCTCCCACATACTGGGATTACAAGTGTGCACTACCATGCCTGTCACAGATATTTTTTAAACAATTTTTTTTAATTTTATTTTTTAATTGGTGCATTGTAATCAGAAACCTTTGTTAGGTACAAGCTGGTAAAGCCATACATGTACACATCTCTCATTTAACCCTTCCCCAATTCCCACTCCACTCCCTCACCCTTCCTTCTTCTCAGATTCAGTTTAGTGATTGACTTTGATATGTTTGTGTCACAAGATATTTTAAATAATACCTAGGAAAAGCAAAAATAGAATCCTACTTGTATAATTTGAGATATTTTATTCATTGTATAATAATAATAAGTATACTTATTGATTGTCATGTGCCAAACACTGTTCTAAGATGTTTTTTTTTAAACTATACTTCTTCTCTTTAGCTTTTACCAGAAATGTTCAAACATAATGTTACAATCTTTATTTTCTATATAAAGATTCTTATGCCAAGATACTTCCAGTAACTTGTTCATGGTCACACAGATACAAAGTAGGAAAGCAAGGTGTCTCTGGGGAATGCTATATACAATCGCACACCATGATTTAATCATCTTTATCTGTGTATAAGCTCTATTCATGTGCAAATCACTTATAGTAGCTTTATAACCTGTCCCTCCTAGAATTCTGTCTTTATGTTTCCAGTTAGCCTGGGCTGGGAGTGTGGTGTGTGTGTGTGTGTGTGTGTGTGTGTGTGTGTGTGTGTGGTGCTGGGGATTGAACCCAGAGGCATTCTACCTCCAAGCTAAACCCCCAGCCTTATTTTACTTATTTTTGTATTTTGCAACAAGGTCTTACTAAGTTGCTGAGGCTGGCCTCAAACCTGTGATCTTCCTGTCTCAGCATACAAAGTACTGGGATTATAGGCATGTACCACCACGCCCGGCTAAGAGAGATTCTTATTAACTCTGGCATGCTAGGTCTCCCCAACATCCGTCTTCCTTTCCCAATCATCCGTATCAGATGTTAGGACATGTAATGGTTGGGGGTGGAATGTCCCCAGCCCTATGGAAGCCAGGCAGAGATGTTGGAAGTGAGGCTTGGCTGCTCTACAGGGGCCCCTGGGGTTGTGGCCTTGGGGATCATATGTTGGTTTCTCCTCCCCCGCCCCCTCTCTTGCGTCGAGTCTCCATGATATGAGAGTAAAGCCTGTGGTCTCTCTATCTCTCTCCACTTCCCGCCATTGTGATGTCCTGAGAGCCACGTCGGCCCCTGGCCTTACATGGACTAAATCCAAAATCCCTAAGAAAACTGTAAATAAATCCATCTTTCTTTCTCTAAGTTACATGGTCAGATCTTTGGGCTAAGCAGTGAAAATGCTAAGATAAGACAAAAGCCTTACAGATACTGATTAAGGTCAAATCTCTATAACACATCACTTGATACATATAGGATAGTTATTATAAATGTGTGTATAATTTTATTTTCTTTTTCTATGATATGATAATACATACAATTGTACATATATTAAATGCTCTAGTTGTTTTTCATATCTGGTTAAACTGACTAAAATATCTGTCTGGAACAATTTTAAAATATCAATAGATCTATAGTATTGAATGAATGACATCAAGTATTCAGTTAAGAGACAACATGGCATACTGGACAAAGCATTATCTGTGTAATTAGATCTGTTTTAACAACAGGCTCAGACTTGCAAACAATGTGACCCTGAGCATGTCACATGACTTCTCTGAAGCTTATTTTCCTCACTGGCAAAAGAGGGCTGTTGTTAGGATAACACAAGAAAGCATGTCAAGTGCTAAATACTTCCCCAAGCACTTAATGGAGTGATAGGTACAATTTATATTGTGGCTGTGTCAGAATTAATACTAAAGACATGAGCCATTCTGCCTATAAAATCATCTATCCTTATAATAATGTTTAATGGGACACAATGGTAACACTATTTTCTATGCAACAGAATTATAATAGCATTTGATTCCAGACAAAGCATTTTGTTGCAACAGTACCAAAAATACTTTTCTAAGAAAAAATAATTTGTAGGTACCACTGAAATTCATAATGGAACTTTAAAAAATAATAATGCATCCTGACCACTTATAAAAGACTCCCATGCACATTTTTAAACTGAGATACTTTACATGCAAGACAAGGCTCAGATCTCAAATATTAATTTTGAAGCATTTTAACAGTTGAACACTGTCCATCCAAAATGAAGAATCTGTTTTGTTATCTCTCATCTCTTTCAGCCAATCCCTGCACTGTGTCCAAATCTGATTTGTATCTATCTAGTCATCCATCCACTCATCAACCTACCTGCCCACTTACTATTTACCTACATATAGACTCTATTTTGGATATAAATCTTTTGCCAAATGTAGTGATAGCAAGTATTTTCTCCAATCCTGTAGCCTACATTTTCTATTTGTTAATTGTATAATTTGATGAATTCCAAAATATCCATCTTAAAACGTTATTTGTTGATATTTTGTGTGTGCTAAGAGATCACAAAGATATTTCCAGGAACCTTTATGAATCTTGACTTTACGATAAACTAAGTGATTTCTTCCAGATTGTTTTTTTGTAAACCATATGATAAGAAATTGATACTATTCTTTTTTACAGATACTAGATTTTCCAACAGATATTATTAAAGGGATTTCCTTTCTACCTGTTCTCATTCATTTATCTATATTTATGCCAATAGAATACAATCTTCATTAATATGTCTTCATATACTGTCTCGTACTTTTCTTTCGAGATTGGTTAAGACAGAGAGTTGGCATTTCATTATACATTTTTGAGCCAGTTTGTTGATTTCTTAAAAAAAAAATCCTGCTATAATTTTGATTGGGATATAAGTCAATTTGTTGGTTTCAATGAGAATAGACATTGGTGTCATATAATTCATAGCATGAAACATTTCTCCATTTATGTAGATTAACTTTGGTTTCAACAATATTTTGCAGTTTCAGATTTTATTCTATTTATTATTAACTTTGATTTTTTGACATAAAAATGGTATTGATAAAATGTTATCTTCCCATGCATTATTAAAGAGATACATGACAAACTAGGCATGGTGGTGTATACTTGTAATCCCAGCACTTGAGAGGTTGAAATAGGAGGATCACAGATTTGGGGCCAGCCATAGCAACTTAGCAAGGCCTTCCACAACTTAGTGAAAACATGTTTCAAATTTTTTAAATATTTATTTTGAAACAGAATCTCAATAAGTGATTGATTCTGGCCTTTAATCTGTGATTCTCCTGTCTCAGCTTCCCAAGTAGTGGGATGACAGTCATGTACCACCACACCCAACTATTATGAGTTCTTTTATAATGCCAAAACATCTCCCTTCATGGTACAATGCAGAATTGAAATTTTCATACCACTGCATATTTGCTTCTGTGTGAATGGTCTCCTATCTCTGCACTTTAACTCCTTGAGAGTAGGGACCAATGGAAAACATTATGTTGAGTGAGATTAGCCAGTCACAAAGAGCAAAAAAGCATATGTTCTCCCTAATATGCGGATGCCAGGGAGAAGATGAGGCATAAGGGGGTCTCCAGCTGAAAAGGAGAGACCCTCGATAAGCAAAGAAGTTGATTTAACCGAAGGGGAGGGATGAGGAGGGGGGACACCCTAAGGCACATGATGTACTTTCACAACTCTATCAAGGTCACTCACTGAATTGAACCTGAGAGGGAGGGAGGGCGAGGGAGCAGGGTGAGAAGTGTGTGCAAATATGTCGTTAACAATTTCTACCTAACAAAGTTGTATGCTTACAATGCACGAATTACTACAATTAAAAAAGAAAAAGATTTTATCAGGGACATATCCCATGTTCTGACATAGACCCTGGGTACATATAAACTATAAAATATATGTAAACACATATGTGTTCAATTAATTTTTTTTGCTATCTATATGAAATTTCAAGAACAGAAATTTAGGAAGTAATGATATTAAAGAGAGCCAAGATTTGCTTTCTGATTGTGGATAAAAGTTTAAAAATCCATTCATTATGCAATGCACACAATTGAGAAGACTGTGATTGAGAATTTTTTTTTAAACAAACTCAAGGCAGAGAGATAAGAAGCCCTTTAAACTGAAGTAGTATAGATACAAAAATAAATGCTGAGATGTGTCATAGCAAAATTGCTGAAAAGAGAACATAAATAATAAATTTTAAAAGCAGCCAGAAATCTATAGATTAAACTCCATTCCAGTAAAAAAAAAATCCCAGCAGGATTTTTTAAAGAAATTCATGAAATGATTCTAAAGTTAAAGTAAAAATGTATAAACATATTCAAAAATATATATTACCTACTTTTAAGAGCTATTATACAGCTACATTAATTAATACTATAGTGTTGGAATAAATAATGACAAACAGATCAATAAAATCAAATAGAGTCCAGATATAGACCAGCAAATATACAGTCAACTCATGTTCAACAAATTAAATCCATGAGAAAAGGAAATTCTTTTTAACAAATGATTGTAGCTCAATCCTGCATATAGCATATACACTAAAATTAAATGAATTCAAGGTGGATACAAGGCCTATATCTAAAACATACAACCATGAATTCTCTGGAGAAAAACATCTTTTGTCATCCTGAGCATGCAAAGATTTATTAGACAAAGCACTAATCATTACAAAAGTTGATAACTGTGACTTTATCAATATTGAAAACTTCCACTTATCAAAAATTTATTTAAAAAATGAATAGGAAGGCCATAGAGCAAAACAAAATATTTGTGATATGCAAATTGGACAAGGGCTTTTATTTATAATATATAAATGGCTTCTATAAATCAATGTTGCAAAGATGACCCCAATTAAAAATGCCAAAACAGCCGGGCGTGGTGGCGCACGCTTGTAATCCCAGCATTCGGAAGGCTGAGACCGGAGGATCCGGGTTCGCAGCCAACCTCAGCTACCTAGTGAGGCACTCTGCAACTTAGTGAGACCCTGTTTCAAAATAAAGAATAAAAAATAGGGCTGGGGGTATAGCTTGGAGGTAGAATGCCCCTGAGTTCAATCCCCAGTACCACAAAAAATAAATAAATAAATAAAATAAAATAAAAATGCCAAAACTTTTGAAGAAATACTCCAAAAAGTACATATAAGAATAACCAATGAACACAGCATGTAAAAAATGCTCAATGTCATTAGTTATAAGAGACGCACGAGTAAAAATCACAAAGGTATACCATTTAGCATTCACAGGATAAAATTATGAATAATAATGCTAAGCAATGTGTGATGGTACATATTTATAATCCCAGTACTTGGGAGACTGAGGTAGGAAAACTGTAGGTTCAAGGCCAGCATCTGGTAACTTTGGGAGATTCTATTTCAAAATTTAAAAATAAATAAGTAAAATGGGGTGGGGTATACTCTCAGAGTAAAATGTCCCTTGCCCAATAACCAGTAAAAGACACACACACACACACACACACACACACACACACACACACACACACACACACACACACACATGAATGCCAAGGCTAAGAATATGGAGCAACTATTAACACCCATAAGTGCTGGCAAAATTTTACAAATACTTTGGTGGTTTCTTCCAAAGTTAAACATGTCTATTCCATAATGTGGAAAGTCCATTTCTAGGTATTAATACAAGATAAATAATACCATGTATCTGTAAAAGGATGCATGAAAATGTTCATCATAGTCTCTCATAGTCTCACTACAATAGCTTCAAATTTGAAACAACTCAAAAGTGCTCATCAAGAAATGAGGGGAATAAAGACTTTCTAGTATATACATACAATGAAATTGTGATTGATAATGTGGAGGAAATGAATAGTGCTGAGACATTCCATACCATCAATGAATCTTAGAGTGCAATGCTGAGCAAAATAAGCCTGATAAAAAATTTATGTGCTATAGGATGTCATTTACTTGAAGCACAAGAACAAGATTATTGTGATCAAAATCAGGATACTGTTACTTCAGGTTGTAGCATGGAAATGAATGAGGAAAGGCAAGAAGATACTTTCTGGAGTGATGGAAATGGTCTACAGACCATTGTACTTTGGATAGCAGCTACCTGCTAAAACTTATCGAAGCAAACACTTAGGATCTTTGCATTTTTTGCATGTATGTATCAATACAAAAGGAACTCAGTGAGATATCAGTAAGTATAAGAATGGCAAAAATTAAAAACAAAATAAACAAACACAATCCCAAGCAATGGTGAGGTTATAGACCCATAGAAATATACAAGTAGTACCACTATCAGAATAAATTGGCATAACCAGTTTGTAAAACTAAAGCTGAATGTCTACAAAGTCTTGACTCAGTAATTCCACTCCCAGGTATATTTCAAAAAGAAATGAATAGAAAATCCTTCTCTGGGCTGTTTATTAGAGCATTATTTCAATGGTTAGATACAGATGATATTCATATACAGCAATAAAAACTAACAAAACATCCTAATATGTAAAAAATAATATGTACTAATATGGAAAAATACTACCAAACCATTTTTTGTGCTGCAGGGGATTGAACCCAGAGGCATTCTACCTAAATTGCTGAGATTATGCTCAAATCTTTGATCCTTCTCTCTTAGTCTCCCAAGTATTAGGTATACAGGCATGTAGCCCCTTGCCTGGCTTACCAAAACATTTAGTCAAAGAAACTCAAAAGGAAAGAATATACACCATGTAAGTTAATTTATGTAAATTCTGAGAATTATAAATTGCTTGTTCCTGCTTGCGTGTTTTATTTTAATTTCGGATTATAAAAGACAGACGATAAAGGCTATGTTGTGGGATTGGTTGAGGGAAAGAGGAAGAGGAAGCATAGAAGAGGGGAAGGGAATTTATATTTAGTTTCCATTTCCATTATCAGAAAAACATAGTATCTCTTTTATACCTTTGTTCAATTTTTTCTTCATTGATTTTTACTATATTCTTCCCAGAATAAAGTCAGAAATCTTCAGCCCTTTGAAATGTCTTTGTTCTTCTCTTGCCTATGTACTCTGCATTGCACTTTTATAGTTCACCAATGTCATATTACCTTATTATCTTGCTGAATATTTTATACATAGGCACTTCTTTCTATATTTGCTTTTACATCTCTGTCAGCTTTCCAATGACTCCCAAATGCTAGTTTTTCAGTGAGGCTAATACCTTCTGCAGATCTGTTAGACCCCTTCCAGCTTTTATAAAAGTACATCAACCTTTATGATTACACTATTAAATAGTGTGATTAACAAATAAATTTTTGAAATTGGGACATAAACAGGCTCTAAAAGAATTCATAATCTAGGTAGACTATTAAGCTCTTATATAATTTATATGTAGTGTTTATTCATCAGAAAACACAGTAACCTCAGATTATTGCTGAAACCAAATTAAATGTCTTACTCTGCAACCCATTAATTTCATTGTGAATAATTGTCTTGCTACATATATATATAACTTGAGTAGTAAGAAGATAGGTTAATTCAATATCTATATGATTCCAAGCAGTTTTACTCTGAAACCTCCCTATTTAAACAGGTACAATAATGCTATTACGATGCTTGCTGAAAAGTCAGAAGCTTTCAACTGATAGATTTTCTCCTGTCTGTATTCTTTGGGAAAAGCAAATGTAGATGTAGCCAGGTACAAATATAAAATGTGTTTATAAGAAATGAATCAGCAGTCATTCCATTAGTGTATGCTCTATTATGGCACCACATAAACAGGGTTCATATGTTATACTGATGGTAACTTTTACTGGGAGTTTCTTTAGTGGATATTACTATTCCGTTTTTCGGATGAAGAAACTAAGACGTAGGAAGGTTAAAAGACTCAAACAAAAAACACCTGGTGTGGCCATGGCTGTTCCTGATTGACAGACTTGGCCATGGCTGTTCCTGAATGACAGACTTGGCCATGGCTGTTCCTGATTGACAGACTTGGCCATGGCTATTCCTGATTGACAGACTTGGCCATGGCTGTTCCTGATTGACAGACTTGGCCACGGCTGTTCCTGATTGACAGGCTTGGCCATGGCTGTTCATGATTGACAGGCTTGCACAGAGGCATGGCTTCTCCTGGCTCCACCTGTTCATCTAGAAAAAAATAAGGTGACCAATATCTCAGCAAAGTATCACTAATTTTATCAATATTAGAAAACATTGATCAAGATAAGTGATAAAGACATTTGGTACCATGGTGATCAGTGGGGAGATTCCCCAGAAAATTGGGAATGGATTCACCATACAATCAAGGTATACTACTCCTGTATCTTTCCAAAGGGACTTAAATCAGAAAATTATAGTGATATATGCATATCTGTTTAGAGTGTCACAATTCACAGTAGCCAAATTATGGAATCAACTTAGATGTACATCAACAAATGAATGGATTAGAGAATTATGAGATATACACACAATGGAATCTACTCAGCAATAATGAAGAACAAAATCATGTCATTTGCAGGAAAAATGGATAGATCTAGAGAACATTATGCTAAGTGAGATTAACTAGTCACAGAAACTGAAGGGTCATATGTTTTCTCAAATGTGGAAGCCAGGGAGTAACGTATCCAAGAGGGACTTCAGATAATGGAGGACAAATCCCAATGGAGCAAAGGAGATGTGTAGGGGAGAGTAGTAGGGGAGGGAGAATCAATGAAGAAAACACCTCCATTGACATTATATACATATGTGGAATTATCAATTCCAACCTCAACATCATGTATAGGGGAAAAGAGGGAGTGTAGTGGGAGCCAGGGGAAAGCTCACCAAGTGCTGTGTGCATGTATGTCCCTATCGCTCAGAACTACATTATGACGTGAGACTACGATGCACAAAATAAAATATAGATGGATTGATGATGATGATGATAGTTAGATATAGAAAAATGATGGATGACACATGATGATAGATACAAAGATAGATGATAGATAAAAGGTGATAGATAGACAATAGCTAGATGATAGATAGATAGATAGATACATACATACATACATACATATTTGGTACTAAGGCCAACAATATGAAATAAATAGTAATATATCTGACACTCTTGTTCATGACAAAGGTAAGAATTAATGGAAAATAGTTTATTGGAGTATTTTAGCTTTATTACTAAATAAAACTGTCAATCTCTTTACATAATTTGTAACCTATAGTGATCAAGTATGTGAAAATATCATTTTCTTCCCCCTGGTACATCTATAGCTCCAGGATTACATATTAAGATCTCAGCTTCCTCAGTGGAAAGAGAATGCTTCTCTTCTCATGGATGCAGACAGAGACCTGAGATTCTTGATGGACAATGGTCTGATGGTCATAAGCCAAGTGCTGGACCAGACCACCACCTTGTGATGACATGCTCTTCTCCTCAGATGGATGAGAGGTAGGGAAAAGAATCACATACTGAACACATTCAATGACTTTCCAAACATGCCTTAATATAGTCTTTAAGTTACATGGATGTAACCGAAGTAGTAGAAACATTTCTATTTTCATTTCTGTTCTCATTTTCATACCAGGGAATTGATACTTTAGGGGTGAAATTTATAGATGTGAAGGCTGGCAAGAATGCTCTTTTGAAGTATGTCAACTTTACAGAGGGAAACAAACTTCTCTCTGTAAGTGGAGTAGCATACATCAATGAATTAACTATTTTTTTAGTAAGAGCTTAACTTGGAGTTTCAATTATCTTACCCGTATCACAGTTCTGTTTTCTTTGTAGTCAGATGGGATGTTTGTGTTTGTTTCTTTTCTATGTTCTATTAATTTTTTGTTATGACTTTCTGGTAGTCAACTAGTCTCTTTACCATAAAAATTTGTTGAAGGAGGGCTTACATTTGTTTTGGCTATGGGTGAAAACTTCTTATACATTTTTAAATTCATGCCTTTACTCTTGAGTTTGTTGAAAACATGAACATTTTTAAGTTTGTGCAGGTAACAGTGAAATATTTTGGCATACAATGAAACATGACTTATTTATTTAAATGACACAAGTGAAGTGTTACTAGCTACTTGTACATCACTAGAGGTACTTCTCAAATATGTACCCTAATGTCTAATCTGTCAGCTTGTAACTGCCAGAAATTTGATCAAGGATTCCCTGTGCAGTCTCAAGTACAGGATGAAGGATCAGGTTTGAATTCTGCATTCGAAATATCCCTCTTTCATCCAATCAGGAAAGGTTAGAGTTATTAATCTGTAGGTAAAATACAGGAACATTATCCCTAGAGTTTAATTCAGAGTCAGGGAAAATATAATATGCTCAACTGTTAAGCAAAGCAAACACTTTATTGAGCATGGGTCACCCAGAGCCCCAGCTGCCTGAAGCAAACAGATGGAAAACAATCCTTTGAAGTACAGAACAATAAATTCCAAGTGCCTAGATCATCTTTCAAATGACAAGGGGGTAGCCAAAGCCCCTTAGTAGCCACATGGCACTGGACTCTATTAAACGGATGCATCTAATTTATACACGAAGTGCACATTCAGCATGACTTAGTGGGAAGAAAGCAAAATAGGGTTTTTAGAAACCAGCAAGAGCGACACTGCTAAGGAAGGTTTCAAGATTTACAAGGTTCTAAGGAACCATTTCAAGAAAAAAGTTCATGTTAGCTCCAATGGTCACTTTCTGTAGAGAGCACAAATGGAAATATTTCAACTTATTAACTCTTTGTCAGAAGTCCTGAACAGAAACCCACCATAAAAAAGCAAAAGGCCCCATGGCAGGTGGGGTACACCTAGCATCCAGGTGAGCCCCCAACTCTTGGGGAACAGCTGGCCCCACAAATACTTCCTTACTTTTACTTTTTTAGGTTGTCTTAGGATGTGGTACCATGATGTTTGTATAGCACCAGCAAGCCAACCTGGCTTCATAAAATATGAGCTTCCTTCTCCATGATTTACAAAGTAGAAGACTGATTTCTGGATCCTCGGATTTCCCTTTGACCCATCTTCCTTGGTCTAAGCAGTGGTGGTCGGGTGTTCTTGATTATAACAGTGACAATGCAGAGTGATACCCTGTTTCAAGCATTTAGCACAGTCTCTGGTATAAGAAAATGCTAAAAAAAAAATGTAGAGCAAATATTCTATTATCTTAGGTGAAATAGGGAAAAACCACTGAAGTCACCTGAGACTACACCACTAATGTTGATGTCATCTCTGATGAGGTGAATGACTATAATTTCTGCTTGCCAAACATTTATTCTATCCTTCTGGTAATTATACCTGGGTTTTCCTTGCCCTTTCTGGCTTATTAAGATTGAGGGTGCCTTTTTCAACTCTGGTTCAAAGAATAAGCACATTACCTATATAGGTCATATGACCTTTTTTCAGCCAGTAAGATTTAATTCTCAGACAATCATATTTTGTGAAGAATTTGAAAGTAGGTACACTTGGAGCTGCTGGTAGGACCCTTGGCTAAAGCTGTACCTACTCATGAACTTTCTACTTGAGTAAATCAATAAACTGCTGTTTTTATTGTTGTGTGCTTTATCTGTTGTGTGGTCACTTCTTGTTAGATGAGTGACTATAAATACAACTGGTTATTTTATGTTTGCTAACAGGACAGATTATATCAACTGCTTGATGTTTCAAAATGTCTTTTTCACTCTGATGGGATAGCATCTATGATTAATCCCCTTCCTTCTCTCTTCCCTTCCCTTCCCTTCCCTTCCCTTCTTTTCCTTTCCTCTTTTTCTCTTTCTTCTTTGCCTTCTCTCTTACTTTCTACTCTTGATTTTGATCTTAATGTTAAAAATTCAAAGGAACCACGTGGCAAGACTCAAACCTATTATGAGGTTCAAACATTTTATTTTGTCAGATGAGATGACAGAGTTCTTGAAGAGGTTTTCTTTGAGAACACAAAGTTGGATGTTATACCTGGGAAGAGTAAAAATCTTTTTCTCATAGGAGAACCCTTTATCCTAGGAGATAAAGTGGCCTGCCCAAGGTCACATAAACAGTTTCAAAAGCATATTAGGAGTTGGGGTCCCTACTTCATGTCAAAGTTCCATTCTGACATAAATTTGTATATTTAGCAACCCATCTTGTTTGCATTATAGGAATCCAAATCAGTAAGATTTCTCAAATAAAAGCAGGAAATGGCTGCAGATGCATCTGTTTTATACACAGAACCTAATTATACCCATAAAAATAATAGCATCTGTTTAAATGCAGGTAATAGTTTCATATAGCTGTAAAAACTTGTTAGCAGCATTTGCAAGCACATGGGAGGCTCTGGGTGGCTCTTTAGCTGCCACTATATACAAAGTTTTGCATGAATTTCCTGAAACTTGAATTGAACTAAATATATAGTGACCTTGCAATGACTAACAGTGATCTTGAGACCATGGGAAGTTACTTAACCACTGAGGAACTCTCAGTTTCCTCAATTGTAAAGAGGTTATGAGTGATTTCAGCTTGATAGTATAAGTGAAGATCAAACCAAGCCAGGAGTGGTGGTGTGCACATGCCATTCCAGTAGGCTAAGACAGGAGGATTGCAGGTTCAAAGCCAGCCTCTGCAACTTTGTGAGACTATCAGCAACTTAATGGAAATTTGTTTCAAAATTTTAAAAAATGAAATAAAATGTAAAAGGCTGGGGATATAGCTTGGAGGGAGAATGCCCCTAGGTTCAATCCCCAGTATCACACAAAAATATAATTTTAAAAAATCAAATCAATGTCCTTGAGGTTCACAGCAATGAGCTTGGCGCATAGCATCTTAGTCTTTCTCAAGCTGTACTGTATTTGTGTCTGAAATATCTCTCAAAGGCTTGTGTTTTAGAGACTTGGTCCCTAGCTTGTTGTTATTTGGAGGAGACGTTACGATGTGGTGCAGCAGGCCAGCTGCTGCCTCAGTTTCCTTTTCTGCCGATCAACTGGGAGCTGAAAATAAGAAAGAGGGAAAGAAAGAGGGGGGAAAAGAACACGGCGCCGCACCACACACGCGCACACACACACACACACCTTGCAAGGGGGAACAAATGTCCAACTTTATTGAGCAACCTAGTGACATATATACTGAGGGCTGACCTTGAATACCCTCCCATAATCCAGATGACGCAATATCAGTCAGATTTTGGAGAGACATTTGTTATCTACATTTTATCTAAATGAGGGAAGACAAGGGCTTGGGTCGAAAGCCTTGAAGCACTTAAATTTAGGGAAGTTACAAGTTCACTATCCTCAGGGCAGGACAACAGGCGCTGGTTGAATTTTAATCGCTCAAAGTAGCCATCTTAGCTCCTCATGTCTTTAAGCTTTTTATGTAAATCTTTTTGCTCCCCACAATGTGGGGACTAGTGGCATGTTTTAGGTGCGGGGCCAGGAAGGGGCTTATAGAGTCCTCTCTTTCTCTTTTGCATCAGTCATAAGGTCAAGGGACCAAGTCCCTTCTTTTCCTTTTTTTTTTTTTTTTTTTTTTTTCATTTTTTCCCCCTTTGGAGTACTGGGTATTGAACACGGGTTAGTCTATCTCCCAGCTGCATTAAAGCCCTTTTTTATTTTTGATCTTGAAATAGGGTCTTGCTAGGTTGATGAGAGTCTTGCTAAGTTGCCAAGGCTGGCCTTGAGCCTGTGATCCTCATGTCTCAGCCTATTAAGGACTGGGATTACAGACATACGCAACAATGACCAGCTAGCCAAGTCTCTTCTGCCATGATACCATGTGTCACTATAGGCCCAAAGAAAAATGACCAATTGGTCATAGACTGAAATCTCAAAAACACTGAGCCACCATAAACCTTTCCTCTTTATAAGTTGATGTATCTTGGGTATTTTTTTTACAATGGCAGAAAGTTGACTAATACAGGTTGCCATAACAAACTATCATAGACTCGGTGGTTTAAACAATAAATATTTCTCATACTCTAGAGGCTGGAAGCACAATATCAAGGTATTTGATGGCTTGGTTTTTGGCCTCACTGCCTGGCTTGCAGCCATCTTTCTCTATTCTCGCATGACCTTCCTCTGAGCTTCTGTGTAAAGAAGGGGATGTCTCTCAGCTTCTTATTAAGCCACTCATCCTATTCTAGAGTCTCCATGCTCACTACATCACTTATCCCTAATTACCCACCAAAGACCCTCATCTCTAAATACCATCACACTGGATGCTAGGATTTCAATTTATTAATGGGGAGTACAAACATGCAGCCAATAATGTACAGTAAGTTTGTTACAGGTTAGCATTGATTAGCATATGATGATAATTTTGTTACTAGGATATTCTTCAGCTCAAAATTGAGCCTTAGCAGAGGCTAGCAATTGGGAAGCATTTCTACCCTCCCATATGTTATGACACTCTATTTACAAGTCTGGGATTTTGGTGAACTTCCTCAGGTATGTCATGAAACAGATGGTGCCATAAAATGCAGTGGAGTACATGTCTGCAATGGGTAACAACCACAAGTTGATCTATTTGTATGATAATAGTACAGTTAAAAAAATAGGCTACCACTCTCCTGAAAAATAGAACTACAATTTCAGGAAGCCGGCAAGTTCATTAGTTTCTTTTAATGACCCAACAAATAACATTTCACACATTATAGTCTTCCACTGGGAACCCTAAAAAGGGAAAATTAAGCCTTTTGTGTCAGATCCTGGATTCTATTGGTGTGATATGCAGCAATCCTATTCACAACAGCAAGACATTAGAGAGGGATAATTCAAAGGCATGGAGAAGGGAGGATAGAGGGAGACACCTTGACATCATGTTTAGAAAGAATAGTAAGACTCTCTCTCTCTCTCTTTTTTTTCTTTCTCTGAATGCAGAGCATTTGATTTGAACCAAGTGATGTGTAGATTTCACAGAGTTCCTAAAGGTATTTGTTGAGATCTCATACAACTGAAGTCCAAGTTGGAATTTTACTTGAAATATTGGTATCTCTTCTCATTCTCTATATAGATGCTTCCTGGTGGCTTTTCAGCCCATTTAAACGAGCAAGTTATCAATTGGATTCCATTAAATAGTCTGTTACCTTCCTGAACTATGGTTCTTAAGCATTAACATGCATACAGGTTTCTGAAGTATTACCTTAGACAGGTCAGGACTTGACCGAACTTCCTTCCCTCCCTCTTTCCTTCCCTCCCTCCCTCCCTTCCTTCCTTCCTTCCCTCCTTTCTCCTTCCTTCCTTCTAGTGGTACTGAGGATAGAACCCAGGGAGGGTCATTTTACCTCCAACTACACCCCCAGCCCTTTTAATAATTTTTCTTGAAACAGGGTCTCACTTGGTTGCTGAGAGTTTTACTACTTGCTTAGCTCCCAAGTACTGGGACTAGGGGCATGCACCAGTAAACTTGGCTTGATATTGTGCATTTATAACTCACTCTTGGGTCCACAGAGCACACTTGAAGCAGTGCTGCGAGCAGAATGTTCTGTGAAAATAAATATCCTCTATCTGTGTTGTCTTACAGGCAGCTACTAGCCACAGGTGCCTGTTGAGAACTTGGGATATGGTCAGTGTGATTGAGAATCTGAAGTTTTCATCTTATTGGAATTTAATTTAAATAACTGCATGTAGCCAGTGACCATACTATTAAACAGTGGAGCTTTAAGGCCAGAGTTAGCTCAGCCATATCCCTGCCAGTATGCCCTGGCTTGATTTTGGCACTGGGGATTGAACTCAGGTGCATTCCGCCTCTGAGCTACAACCCCAGGCCTTAATTATTTTGTTGTTCTTATGAAATAGGGCCTTGATAAATTGCTGTGGGTCTCACTAAATTGCTGAGGCCGGCCTCAAACCTGCAATGCTCCTGTCTCAGCCTTCTAAGTCATGGGATTAAAAAGTATGCACGATCAAGCCCACCTTGCCCTTTCCTTTAGAGCCCTGTAAGGGGTTCTCATTGATTTCACAGAAGGTAAGGACAACCTGGCCCAGCTGCAGCCACCTCTCTAGCCTGTCACATTCAGCTCATTCACTCCAGTGCTGCCACCAACCTGGGCTTCCTTCATCTTATCTTTTGTGTTTCTTTCCCTCCTGTGATTCAGCCTCAGTTTCCTTCTGTCTCCCAAACACACTCCTCTTACCTTCCTTAGTTTATCCTCAGCTTTGGGTTTCTGTTATGAACAGCTTTCTTTGGAGATCCTGGCATCATGGTATAGAATGGTATAGATACAGAATCCTCTGAAGAGCTCGTGTATTAATGTTCAGAGTTGATGTGATTAAGTCATGAGAGCTGTAAACTCATCAATAGGTAAATGCATTGTAGTGGACTCACTGGGTGGTCACCTAGGAAGGTGGGTGAGGCTGGAGAAGGGGGGTCCCTGGGGGTGTAGCCGTAGGGACTGTGCTTGTGTCTTTGAATCCCCTTGCTTGCTGGCTCTCCCTCTCTTGCTTCCTGCCTCCATGACGTGAGAGCAGAGCGCTTACTCTCTCCCTCTGCTTCCCACTCCCATGCTCTGTGCTCCATAGACCTGGCCTTACATAGACTTAACTCTGGAATCTCCAAAAGACTGTGAGCAAATAAACCTTCCTTCCTCTAAGTTATGTGGTCAGTTGTTTTAGAGGACCGCAGTGAGAACACTGGCCAAGACACCTGGCAAAGCCAAGTTTCCATATTTCAGATTATCTCTCCTTCATGATCCTTGTCCCATCCTGAGATTTTTACATTCATTTGCATGGCCAGTTATTAATATCTGGTTCCTGTACTAGGATAACATCTGGCTACTATTTCTGAATATCATTATATTGTCACTGATCAGCATAGGACTTGCAGTGGGTACTCAATATGTATTTGTTGAACACTAATATTTAACACACGCATACACACTCACAAATTACTGGGGTGCTCATTAAAAACACAGATCCCTTTGTCCCACCTTAGACTTCAATTTGGTAAGAAGGTAGGAGGGAGCCCAAGGGTCCTTGTTTTTAACAAGCACTTCTATTGCATTTGATGAAGGATGTCTACGAATTGTCTTCTGAGAAATCACTTTCCAGGTAGTCTTGAAGGATAATGAAGGGTGTCGGTTTTATTCTGGTAGAAGGGGCAGTGAACAGTAGCTTCCAGGATTAAAGGACAAAGCCCTCCTTCTTTTCCCATGTGACCTATTTGAGAAAAACTGGAGCAGGGCTGCACAAAGCTGGAAACTATCGCTTTCATAATGCATCCACGGGTAGCTTCATAACACATCCAGCAAGCAACTCCTAGTCCAATAAAAGAAATCATATTAAAGTGCAATGTGTGTGGAATAGGAAAAGATCAGAGTATTCCAGCAGATTGGATAAACTATGATGCAATTACTCAAAAACTATAGCTATTGATAGTATAGTGATGAATTGGATTATAACATTTACAAGGGAAAATATTTAAAAGGGAGGAAAGGAAAAAGCCATTGGCTAGCAAGGTCACCGCTTTATGGACGATAATTATTAGTGCAGGAGGAAGCCAGCTGGAGGTGATAAAGACAAGGGGCAATGTAAATGTTGGGACATCTGGCTGAAGGAAGGTGGCTCATGCTCCTTTTGTGTCAAAGAGGCATTGACAAATGAAAGCCTTCCTGTTCTATGCCTGTGCCTACATTTTTTTTTTCTGATTGGAAAAGTATAGTCTACAAGGAAACAGTTCATTTTCTTTTCCCCCCCAGAAGTTTATGGGTACGAAAGAAGCTTAGTCCTGTTACTCAGCTCACTCACTTAGTGCACAGACATCCTGTCCTTTGGGGAAGAGGTGGAATGAGCTATGGGCATTAGAGGCAAAACATTCCAGGCTGAGGGGCTAGGTAGAATGGAGGCACTGAACAGGGACCATCCGCATATGTTGGAAGAACAATGAGTCTATTGTGTCTATTGTGTTCAAGGAGGTGACGTATTTGGGTCCTAGAGATTTGGGGAGGATGCTGCTATTCATGGGGACCGTTTGCCATGGACTGCATTTTTGTGCCCCCTCAAAGTTCATGATGACATCTTATCCCCCAGTGGGATGCTATTCAGAGGCGGAGCCTCTGAGAGGTGAGGAGGACATGATATTGGGGGACTCATGAATGGGATTAGCACCCTTATCAAAAGGCACTGGAAATCTTGCTTCCTCTTTGCTGTCAGGTGAAGATACAAGGTGACGGCCATCTGACAGCCAGAAGGACATTTGTCAGAGCCTGACCATGTTGTCACCCTGATCTTGAACCTCCAACTTCAGAACTGTGACAAACAAATGTGGTTTAAGCCACCCGTCTATGGCAATTTGTTAGAGAAGCATCAACCAAAACCCCATTGCAAGAATTTGTCACTTTTATACAGTAAGATGGAAAGTCATTGAAAGATTAAAAAAAAAACTATTTTATGGGAAAAAAGATCAAATATAATAAATAGAAAATAAGGCACATAATTATCTAAAAATACAATTCTAGAAAATAAGTTCTAAAGAGAAATACAACAGCAAGTAAACTGTAGCAAATATCTCGTGTTTGGAACATGGCTGGCCTTTTTCTCCTCTTTGTGACTTTCAGTATTTTACAAATCATATAAAATGAGTAGGCATTACATTTATAGTTAGGAAATAGAATATTATATTCTGAAATATAGGTGGTAGCTAAGCAACCAGAAGCACAATGTTAATATCAAATAATATGATTATCAAATATTTATCCACTTTGGGTAGTATATCTATATAAATTACTTATGATTGGTAGGGAAAACTTTTCACTGAATTCTGACAGTCTGACTCATCAAGAGAAAGGCATTCCCATTGCTTGATTACTGAGCAAATCACCTGTTAAATGGGAAAATAAATTTATGTATTTAGGCTGGACTTTGGGACAGATGTATTTTATTTTTCTCTGTCATTAGAGGTTTAATTTGGGTCTTTTTCATACATGTGGAATAAAACTTGTTCATTTGAAATTCAATAGAGTTTAAATTGAAAGATACTCTCTTAAATTTCATGTGAAGTTCAGAAGATTATAAATTGAGTCTGAATTTATAAAATATTATGTCCTGTAGGAAAATATTATAATTCTATTATATCTTTGAAATGTTAATTTCATGTTGGGATTTGGATCAACTATAATTATGTCATAATGATATTCACTTTTACAAGAAAATTATACCAATAGAAATATATTTAAGCATGCATTTTGCATACGCCTTTATAATTGTTCTCTGCAGTAAATTCTATTCACATTACAGAAATGGCTGGGTATTGCAGTTTAAATAAAGGACAATTGTGTTTAAAAATAGTATTTTTCTATTTCTTATCATTTGAATTGGAATCAAATATGTTGTATTCATCAGAAATCTTTCTGTTAGTGGCAGTAACACAGATTAGGTTACAGAATAAGAGGAAATTTCATATATATGTATATATACATGAAATTATATATATATTATATAGATATATTCTATGGATACATCTGTATATAGTCATCTCTTGATATCAATGGGATTGGGTCCAGGACACTTCTGCAAATATCCAAATTTATGGATACTTAAGACTCATATATAAAATAGAGTAGTATTTGCACGTAACCTCCTGAAGATTACTAGCAATCCTAGATTACTTAGCATATCCTAAGTAATCCTAAATAATCCTAGATTACTTAGAATATTTAATACAATGTAAATACTATGTCAATAGCTGTTATGCTATATTGCTTATAGAGAATAATAATAAGGAAAAATGTATGTAAATGCACAGTACAGATGCAATTATTTTTTTAATTTCTTCTATGCATGGTTGGTTGAATCCATGGATACAGAATACACAGATACAGAGGGCTGAGAGCAATTAAAAAACATCTAACTCATTAATGGAATAATAAACCTAATTCATGTTTAAAATTACTCAAGTTTACATTTTCAATATTACAGTTTAGAATATCATATTTTGTGAAATCTGTGTTGTAGTTTCAGAAGAATTCAGAGGTCAGTTTTTGGTTTCCAGTTGAAGTTTTTAATACTATCTTTGATTAATTTTCAAGAGAATATTTTCTAAAACCTACAAGGGAAAGTTAGGTTCAATCACCATTAATCCTAAATACCCTGGAGTTGGGTTGGTGAGTGTTATAACTTTAATATGAGCTAAGTGTATTTTTAAGCAGCAATTTGGTAAATCAACACAGTAGATCATAGCAAATTACCCACCTTTGTTCTGCCTGATGGATAATATGTTCTAGATGAGAAATCAGGTATTAGTTATACACAGCTGCAGCTTGCTCAACAAATACTTTTCTCGATCACACATTTCTCTCTCTCCCTAGATAAATTGGCAAATTGCCCTATATAGGTCTTTACTGTAATGTTCCTATGGAGTTTTAGGCCACTGGTCCAAAGGGTATTCATTTGTACAATATTACACATGAGTCCATCTTGAAGAGGAGGTCCAATTTTTGTTCAATATATTAATATATACTAAATATATAATACATACTAAGTAAATCAGACATGCTAACACTGATAAAATGTGTTATTTTCATTCATTCTCACAACCCTGAATATTGATTGCTTTAGGGCTATCCTTTGCAGTTTGGTAGCTTAGGGATTGTATTTGATGACTTTGCAAATAATGTTGGCCCATGTACAGTTAGTGTGAACACGTGGATGGCTAGAATGCTAATGTGCCACAGTGGTGTTCTTCCGAAGCAGGATTTCTCAAAGAGAACTACCACAATTCTGGGCCCCCAAATGCTTAGTTGTGGGAGGCTATTCTGTGTACTAGACATATGGAGCAGCAGCTCTGGCCTCTGCTTTCTAAAGGCCAATAGTATCTCTTCTGTTATATCATGTGACAATAAAATTTCTCTATCCTGGCAAATGTCTCTTGAAGGACAAAATAACCCTTGTTGAATACTACTGCTATAAATGGTGTGTGTGTGTGTGTGTGTTACTGAGGATTGAACCCAGGGGTATTCTACTTCTGAACAAACCCCCAGACCTATTTTTTTTTTTTTAATTTGAAACAGGGTCTCTCTAAGTCTCTAAGTTGCAGAGGGCCTCCCTAAGTTGCCAAGGCTGGCTCTTAACCTGTGATCCTCCTGTTTCAGCCTCCCAAGTACTGGAATTACAAGGATGTGCCACCTCACCAGGCTGCTATAAAGTGATTTTAATGAATGGATACCTATACCAACCTTCTCCCTCCATCTTATTTAAAATTACTGGCTTGAAATCCGAGTAAGAAATGGGGGGAAATGACTCTACTATATCTCAAAGAATATATGAATTTGAACAACAATGATTACATATTGGGGAAAATGCTTCTATGTTTTCATTGAAGTGCCTCTTGTAGACTAGTGAGGTTCTGGTCTATCAGGACTCTTTATGTTTCTTGTGTTATTGATTCTTTTCTTTCCTCTATTATTGTTATTACTGCTTCCTTAACGGCTATTAATATAAGAGAATGCATTTATTCATTCTCTGTGCTATGTGAAATCCTTTAGAATAAATGCTTCTATAAGTGAACTCTATTATGTCCACCAAAACTTTACTCCAAATAGGCATTTTCTATAAATTAGAAGGGTCAAGGAAGCATAAATATTTTACTTTTGGAGAGAGAATGATTTTCAATTAATCGAACACAGTTATTACATGACCCCATGCCTTTATGGACCAGGTAGCAGATGAGCTTTCAAGAAGTCATTTCTCTGCAAGGACAGTTTCCCATCCAAGCCCACAATTCTGAAGTCTAACAGTTTCATAATGCTTGAGGATTCTCAGGCCTAACTTCAAGGGGAAAAAACAAACAATATGGAAGGAAAAATAGGTTTTGATTAAATAGAACCGAGTTCTAGTTTTGACTGTTGTTTATGTGCAACTTTGCCCAACTTGCTTGCACTCTCTAAATCTAACTTCTCATCTGTAATGAAATTAATACATGTTTTTGGTGTGGACGGGAGGAGAAGTAGTGTATTTGTCAAGAATGAATGAATACATCATGAATGGGTCTCCTTCAATTATTCTGTGCTTCTTTTTTATCCCACCCACTCTTTCATTGAAAACTGCTGTAACAGATTCACCCCAAACCTACTTACTGATAAATCCAGAGAGAACACTTGCAGTCTTTCTTTTTGACTCAACAGGGGTGATTTTCCCTTCAGGAGATATTCTTCAACTATTCATTTACTTGAAATGAAGGATCATCAAAGATTTTCTGTAAAGAGGCAGATAGTAAATGCTTTCATTTCCTGGGATACATGGAATCTGTCTAAACTACTCACCTCCACCATTGTAGTGCAAAAACAGTCACAGTCAATATGTAAATAAGTCCATGTAGCTGTATTGCAATGCTTTATTTAGAGCACAGTGTTGGCCAGTTTTGGTCCAGGGAAGTAATTTGTTGATTCTTATTCTGAACCCCTCAATAGCTTCTCATTTCCCATGGTATCCTTTAGGGGTTCAGCTACAAAATATTCATCTCCTGTGTCTTTGATTATTTATTCTCTCTTTCCTTCAGTGATTTACCTTTTCTTGCCCACACATTATTTGCACAAATTAAGAAAGTGCCAAGGCCAGGTGTGGTGGTGCATGCTTGTATTCCCAGTACTTGGGAGGCTGAGACAGGAGGATCTGGGTTCGAAGCCAGCCTCAGCTACTTAGTAAGGCCCACCCCCTCCGCAACTTAGTGAGGCCCTCCGCAATTTAGTGAGACCCTGTTTCAAAATAAAGAATAAAAATATGACTGGGGGTGTAGCTCAGAGGTGTAATGCCCCTGGGTTCAATCCCCAGTACCACAAAAAAAAAAGAAAAGAAAAAAAAAGTGCCAAAGTAGAAGGAGAAAATAGCTATGTTTAAACATGGTACATGGTACATGGTACCATGTTTGGTAATGATGTTAAACTTTTTTTTTTCATATATTTACTGGTCATTTGTATTTCTTCTTTTGAGAAAAATGTCTATTCATTTCAAGTGCCCATTTCATTCTTGGGTTATTCTTTTTTTAGTGCTAAGTTTTTTTAGGATTTTTATGGATTTTAGATATTAGTCCTCTATCAGAGAAGTATCTGGCAAAGACTTTTTTCCATTCTGTAGGCCCTCTCTTCAGACTCATGTTTCATTTGCAGCTCGAAAGTTTTTGAAATTTGGCATTAGCTGTACACTTATATATTTATATATCTATTTCTATACATATACACATATAGCATGGTTATAGGCAAACACATGCATGTACATACGCATCCCTGGTCTATTTTAACTAAAAGACAATCTATTGTTTTCTCAACACCTGCAATTATTATGCTTTCTGTACTGGACTGTACATTCCTAATCTGCATCTTGCAAAATGGCTTTGTATTTTAAGCCAAGTTTTTTTTTTTTTTAAAAATAAAAACCACTGAACATATTTATGCTGAGAATAAAGTTTAGGGGAAAATGGCATTTTAAAAAAGCATAAAATGCTTTTTACTGCAATGGGACCAAAATTCAGAAAAAGTAAAAAGGGCAAGCACTTTTTTTTTTTTTGGAAAGACCCATACTACTTAATCTCAGTGTTAGAATTATGGGATAGAATTGATGGAGAACATTTACTGTTGAATAGATCCCTAGAGATTTAGAGTAGACTTAATGTTCTAGTGGGCTGAACAGACTGTTCCTGCCATCTGGGCAGAACTACAGTCTCTTTTGCAGATGTCTCCTGGCTATTTTGTGCCCCATCAACTCTGGCCACATCCATTTCATTTCTAAACAAAAAGATTAAATATAGTATTTTATGCTGTATTCTCCAAAAACATAATCTGATATGATAATACATTATGTAGATATTCATAACTCAATACTGAGCCTTACATAGGATAGTTTGTTGGTCATTAAATGTTTCCTATGATAGAAAGAATGAATTTTAACTACGTAAACAAGAGATTTCTCACAGTCCACAGAGAAAGTGAGAAATTATCATTATTTGTAGTCCTTTAAAAATTATGTTTAGCCATTAGTAAACTTCTTAGTCATTCACAAGGTTGCAAGGCACAAGAAATGACAAGGTGATACATGCAGTGTGACTCTAATTTGGAAAGGTTAAAGAATGAAAATGTTCTACTAAGGAATTTAGTAGTAGAACTCAGTGTCCAACTTAAAATAATTCTGCCAACTGGCTGTATGTCCAATAAACATAGGAATCATAATAAACTCCTCATGCATTTTTATTGAAGTTTAAGAGAAATATTGCAAGTAATGCATGTGGCTCAGTATTTACCACACTGTAGTAGTATCTGATGTGGGAAAAAAAAAACATAATCCCAATACTTGGGAAACTGGGACAGAAGGATTGCAAGTTTGAGACCAGCCTCAGCAACTTAATGAGGTTGTCAGCAACTTAGCAAGACCCTTTTTCCAAATTAAAAATTAAATAGGGCTAGGGGTGTAGCTTGGAGGTAGAATGCCCCTGGGTTTAATCCTCAGCACCACACACATACAAAATTAATTAATTAATTTAGTTTTGGGATCTATAAAGAGTAGAAATGAGAAGTAAATGAAATATACAATTTTGTTACCTAGAAGGTTTTTTGTTTTTTTTGGGGGGGGGGGGGGCTCATCCCTCATTACCCAAGAGATCAACATTTGGTCAAGTATCATGGAGTCACTGAGCAAATGAATTATTTTCATAAGTGCTTTCATCCATCTCTGCTGGTATAACAAAATACTACAGTCTGGATGACTTGTCAAAGCACACATTCTTCCCCCCAGTCCTCTACACACAGTTCTGGAGGCCAGCAAATCTAAGACCAAGGCAGTGGCATATGTGTGTCTAGTAAAGGCTTTCTGTCCTTCCAAAATGGTGCTTGGTGCTATGTCCTCACATGGCAAAAGGGGTGAATGCTTAGTTCTTATGTGGCACAAGAATGAAAGGGCTAAAGGGATGGCCAGCTCCTTGGTGTTTATCTTATAAGATTCTTAATTCCATTCATGACTGTCTCCTTCTTATGACTCAATCACTTCCTAAAATCCCCACCTGCTTTTTAAAATTATTTTGGTACAGGGGCTTGAACCCAGGGGCATTCTACCATTGAACCACCCCCAGACATTTTTACCTTTTTCTTAAATTTTGAAAGAGGATCTCATTAAGTTGCTGAGGGTATTGCTAAGTTGCTGAAGCTGGCCTCAAACCTGCATCCTCCTGGCCCAGCCTCCCAAATACTGGGATTACAGGCATGCGTCACCACTCCCTGCCCTACCTCTTAATACTGTCATATTGGTGATTAAGTTCCATCATATGCCTTTTTAGGGAATTCATTCAAGCCATTACAATAAACATTAGAGGAATTCATCTAAATTAAATTGATTAAATTAATTCATTTAGGTTAACCTATGTGTAGACTGATAAAAGGAATAACTTGAATATATAAATATCTGCTATACATTCATCTTTGATTCATTCCTTTTTCTATTTATAATTTTATTTTTGATTTGAATTTAAGTTTATATTTAGCTGATCTATAAAACATGAGTTTCATGTTTGTGGGTACCATGTGATGTTCTGATACATGTATACATTATACAATGTCTAACTTAGATTGAACATATTTATCTTCTCAAGTATTTATAATTTCTTTATTCTTTGTGTGTGTGCATGTATGTGTAGTACTGGGGATTGAACCCAAGGGCATTCTACCTCTCAATTACATCTCCAGCCCTATTTTACTTTTTATTTTGAAACAGCGTCTCACTAAGTTGAAGAGGTCCTCTTCAACCTGTGATCCTCCTATTTCAGCCTCCCAAGTACTGGGATTAGAAGGATGTGCCACCACTTCTGGTTCTTTATCCTTTGAAAATCCTTTTTTTTCCCCCCTTAGCTTTTCAAAATACACAGGACATTATTTCTGCCTATAGTCACACTACTGTACAGTAGCACACCAGAACTTCTTGCTTCTATCTACCTCTGCATCTACTGATCAAACTTTTCCTACTTTTCCTCTTCTCCCAGTCCTCTAGAAACCAAGTCTATTCTCACCTTCTGTAAGATCAACCTTTATAGATTCCACGTATGAGTCAGGCCAGGTGGTACTTGTCTTTCCATGCCTGGCTTATTTCACCAAACACAATGATCTCTGTTCTTACTTCCAAAAGAAACAGTCAGTGATTGCTTTGTATTCTCTGCTTTCTTATTTAAATCTCTTCCCCTTCCTTTCCTCTGCTCTCATTTTTAAACACCCTGCCACCATCACAAGCACCAAAACAGAAGATGCCTGTCTTTGCTAACACTGTCCCAGGAGGGAGTTAGTTTTTACAACTCTTCTTCTTTGTATTCTTCTGTCGGTTATTTGCAATGTATATTGGAATGAGAGAGAGAGAGCTTACTTTATTCTCAGATTCCCCTAGGATGCAAACCCTGGTGACCACAGCAGCACCACCAATCTCTTGAATCTACGACAAAATGTGGCTAGACATGCTTAGCATCGCCTCTCAAGGCAAACAGGGCTGTGCTGAGGGACACACTAAAACAAGAGGAGCTGCGCCTGTTGCCTGGGCAACAGGCCTTTCCCTCTAAGCTCTTCCATCCCAGAATTTGCAATCTAAAGCCCTGCTAAGGTATGCTGGTTTCCACTCCCCTACTGGTTAGCACTCACTACCAGACTAACAACTGCAGAGATGACTGACAGGGGAAAACAATGGGGGCTACCCTGCGTTGCCATGGCAACCCTGGTTTCTAGTAATTTGCCTTGATGGGGGAAGTTAAAAGGAGCCCATGGAGCCCATGTCAACTGTACCCAAATCAAGTGGCACTTAACAATGAGAATATGAAAAGTTCCATGGAACTTAAATGCACAGCTTTGCGGGCATCAAGGATGGCTATAGTTTGCAAAAATGTAAATAGATGCTCCATCATCTTTAAGTAAGTTGCAATTTAGATCATGTATTTCTGGAATGAAATATACCTTATCTTCCAGGAAAGACATTTACATAACACAAAGAAATTTTCTTAAGAGAACTAGAAAGCATGAAGTTTTTAAAACACTGTCTTCTTTGGGAGTCTGCTGGACAGCATAGGATCCTTCAGGTGAATTAACTGATATATATGAAACTAGCCATATATCTAAATAGTATTTCATCAATAAAATGGTTAATCGAAATATCAGATATGTAAAGTTATGATGAGCTGGTAGCCCATCATCCTTACTTAAAATTGACTAGCTGGGTGTCGTGGTGCATGCCTGTAATCCCTGTATTTGGGAGGCTGAGACAAGAGACTCAAAGGCTGGAGACCAGACTCATCAACTTAGCAAGGCTCTCAGCCACCCAGCTTGATCCTATTTCAAAACAAAAAACAAATAAATAAAATAAAGCTGAGTGTGGTGGCGCACGCTTGTAATCCCAGCATTTGGGAGGCTAAGACTGGAGGATCCGGGTTCCTGGCCATCCTCAGCTGCTTAGTGAGGCCCTCTGCAACTTAGTGAGACCCTGTTTCAAAATAAAGAATAAAAAATAGGGCTGGGGATATAGCTCGGAGGTAGAACGCACAAGAGTTCAATCCCTAGTACCGCCAAAAAAAAAAAAAATTCTGCGGGGTAGCTCACAGGCAGAATGTCCCTGGGTTCAATCCCCAGTACCACAAATAAAGAAATAAAATTTTACATTAAAAATAAAATAATAAATTATTGAGATGAGAAACATTTTTTTAATATGCATAATGGATGGTCTCAGGGCTTAGTCAATGAGTTGATCTATGAGGCAGAAGTATAATTAGCCCATTCACAGAACTAGTCAGTGGCCGCTCAGGGTGATGGCAACACTACTGTGTCACTTTGCGCTACTGGAAAAACCGAGTCTTCAAACTCAGACAGCAAGGTTATACATCCTATTCTTTTTCTCTTACCAACTTCCTTTAATCTACACAATCCATACTTATGAAATGACATATGAATTAAACTACTCATAGGTACGACAGATGTTGAGAAACACTGTGTGTAATATTTACCTATGCAGATGTCTGTATTAAAACATTTCCATTTCCCTTACTGTGTCAAAGCCTGCCTGCCTCCCTACTTGCTTTCTTTTTTTCTTCCTTCCTTACTCTCTACCTTTCTTCTGTGTGAAAAGAAAAATTATAACTTCATTTAACATGAAAGTAAAAGCATAATAATTTTCAGGCACACACCTGTAATCTCAGTACTTGAGAGGCTGATATAGGAGGATCACAGATTCAAAGAAGGCATCAACAAATTAGCAAGACCCTCAGCAACTTAGAAAGACCCTAATTCAAAATAAATAAAAGAGGGTTGGGAGTTTAGCTCAGAGGTAGAAGGCATCTGGGTTCAACCTCCAGTACCAAAAACAAAAGTATAATAAGCTTCAATCTTTTAGCTTTAAGAGACATACTATTTAATGATTAGACATGTTATTTCTTCTCTTTGCTACAGTAGCAAAATTCAGATTCTCTTAGGTTTGTTAAGATTTGCGTTCTTTGATCTGTTATAAACATTTTTAATTAAATTTAGGAAGGTAGGCATGATCAATATTTTTCTACTCATATTTGATTTAAATTTGTTTACCCATAGATAAATTTGTTTATCCAATTTCTTTCCTACTAATACGGGAATACCTCAATTGGAAGGATGGCTATTTTAATAATTATCCTCTCTGCTATAAATTCACCCTATATGCAATGAATAAAAACAACACAGATCTGATTGCATTTAAACTGGGTAAACTAGCACATGCATGTAATCTTAGTATTCAGGTTTGAGGCTAGCAGACATTAACTTAGCAAGACCAAATTTCCAAAATAAAAATGGCTAGGATGTAGCTCATTAACTCTGGGTTCAATTCCCAGTAACATACTTACACACACACACACACACACACACACACACACACACACACAGAGAGATAATTGGTTGCATTTGTCTTCTAAGAAAAAAAAAATTTGGTTATGTCAAGGCAATTAACACAATTCAAAGAAAAGAATAGAAGTGCATAAAAGAAGAGGAGGAAATTGTAAGAAAGTAAAGCAGTTATGTTGGCCTCACATAGGGCTACCTATTTGGTCCTGAACACCCAACAGGAAAGTTTAACCAGAGACAAATGTGCTGTTCTGGGGTGAAAAGAGCCATACTTACAAGTCATTTAAAAGACAACCCACATAGTTTAATGAGGTATGTTCTGACTTTAGCTTCCCCTTATATTCTACATTATAACTTACAATGGTGCTTATGCTTTTAGGCTCACAGAAAAAGTTAAATATGGTACTTATGTTCAAAACTTGTGCATCTTTATAAAATCCTATAAAACTATGTCCCTCTTGAGGATTTGGAGGGTCAGGACCACCAGACACTTAAAGGAAAAACAAGATGCTTACTTTACAGGTGGCTCTGCCAAAGACATAAAAGAAAAAGACAAATAGTCAGGGATAACCCTAATAATAAACAAATTATTAGTACCAATGGACAGGTTATTTGTAGACAATATGCTAAATTGTATGCTATGTTGGGTTTTTTTTAAAAATGTAGAGTGGGTTGTTTATGTTATATAGAAGGTATAGCTAAACAATTAGATGCTAAGTCAGATGAAATCAAAAAATGACGCGCTTTACAAGGATTAACAACCCTAGTGAATGAACTCACTGAAAATTCAGAAATAGATGATCCCTTCATTAATCTAATAAAACAATGGCTTGGTAAATGAAGGGAATAATGACATCTGCCCTAACATCCCTCATCATTGTTATCAGAGTGATGATTTTGGTAAGATAGTGTATGTTATCTTGCACATAATGAGACTTATAGAAAAAGTCATTACTAAGTAGCCTTTGCCCGCCCTGCATGAGACCCTTTTTCTACTTGCAAACCCGGTTTTCAAATAAATATCACAGAATAAAATAATTTTAGTATCAGATAAGTAAGAAAATTACTCTCTTATGCTCTGATGTGGCAGCTCAAAGAAAATCAGCAAAACTTTATGGAGATTAATAAATTAGAATAAAGTTAGGAAAGCTGTTTAATAAATATTTTTATGAAAATTACGATGTGCTCTTATTTTTAAAATGTATTTTAACTGATGCACAAAAATATAAAAATTGTACATATTAGTGGAGTGCCCTGCAATGATTTGAAACAAGTATATATATATTTATATATATATGCTATATGTATAGCATATTTATATATATACTATATACTATATACTATATACATATATATTATGTTATATATACATATATAATATATGCTATATATAGATATCATAATATTTAAATTAGGTTAAATATGTTTATCCCCTCAAACATCTGTCATTTCATTGTGATAAAAACTTATGAAATCTTTTTCCCTTGCGTGTGTGTGTGTGTGTGTGTGTGTGTGTGTGTGTGGTATTAGGTATTGAACCCAGCAGAGGCATTCTATCTTTGATCTACACCCCTTGCCTATTCTATTTTTTATTGTGAAACAGGGTCTTACTAAGTGGTTGGGGCCTCACAAAGTTGCCAAGGCTGGCCTCCAACCTGCAATTCTCCTGTCTCAGTCTCCCAAGTACTGGGATTACAGGCCTGTGCCACGATCTTCATCTTCTTCTAGCATTTAAAAACACACAATGCATGGACTATTGTTTGCAGTTGTCCCACTGTGTAATCCTACCCCAGAATTTCTTGCTATTATCTACCTGTAAGTTAGCATCCATTGACTGACCTCTTATACAGGCCTTACAGTGTTAGATATTTAGGCCGGTCTTCCTAACCCATCTTCCTTTGTGTTTGTCTTTCAAGAACCTCTAAGCAGAGGTAGGTGTGGTGGCACAGGCCTATAATCTCAGTACTTGGGAGGCCGAGACAGGAGGAGGATCGCAAGTTTGGGGCCAGCCTCAGCAATTTAGCCAGGTCCTCTGCAACTTAGTAACACCCTGTTTCCAAAAAAGGCCTGGGTATATAGCTCAGAGGTAGAATGCCAGTGACTTCAATCCCTAGTACCACACACACACAAAAAAAAGCCGGGCGTGGTGGTGCACGCTTGTAATCCCAGCATTTGGGAGGCTGAGACCGGAGGATCCAGGTTCGCGGTCAGCCTCAGCTACCTAGTGAGGCACTCCGCAACTTAGTGAGACCCTGTTTCAAAATAAAGAATAAAAAATAGGGCTGGGGGTGTGGCTGCCCCAGGTACACTGCCCCAGAATTCAATCCCCAGTACCGCAAAAAAAAAAAAAAAGAGAAAGAAATCCACTGGACAAGAACCAAGAAGAGTGAATAGAGCACATTTTTTTTTTTTTTTAAAATAAAGGAGTTCCACTGAGGCCAAAGAGAGGTTTAACTCTCAATGCACACCCAGGAGTGGCCTCCAACGAGATATGCCGGCACACATGTAACTCTTGCAGCACCCATGGTTTGGCGTGACACACCTTGGAATTGTGGGTGATACTCTGATGCCTGGCGCAAAGAGGAATGCCCAAAACCCAATGGCAGTTAGGCATGGTGGCACATGCCTGTCATCCCAGTACTTGGGAGGCTGATCCAGGAGGATCACAGGTTTGAGGACAGCCTCAGTGAGTTGTGAAACTCTCATCAACCTACCAAGATTCTGTTTCAAAATAAAAATAAGAAATAGGTTGGGGGGGCGGGGGAGTATAGCTCAGATGTAGAAGGCCCCTGGGTTCAGTCCCTATTACTAAAAACAAAACAAAGCAAAACAAAAAATACCCAAAAAACAAGAACAATTAAAGGGGGGGGGGGGGCAATGCAATGCGCAGGCGCAAGGCTCACCAGGTGTAAACAGACCTTGCCTTGACAAGTGACTTAAGCTCCCAGCAACCTGAGGGCTCTTAAGTGTTGGCATTTGGGACCCAGAACGTGCAGCTTCATTTGTCGCAGAGCCTACCGATAACGGGGCTGAATGTTGACTCGGTCTGCAAGCTGCTGGTAGCTGTCAGGCTCCTCCTCAATTTCGATTCTGACCTTCACTCATCGATCTTCGTGTTGTAGTAAACTCTGGCTTATTAAAGTCATTGTGGACTCGGGGCTGTTCGCAATCGCTCCATCCGCCCTGTCGCTTCGCCATCTCTGATAAGGAGGCTGAAAGCTGTGGGCCTCTTCCTCGGTTTTTTTTGTAGGGCTACGTTCTCCCGAGGCACTTCCTCCTGAAGTCCTCGAAGTATTTAGATCACACTCTCACGCTGAGCATTCAGACTGGAATTACAAGAATTCACCCATCACTGAGTTCTGGAACTACAACATCTCGCCGAACAGCCTGACCCGGAAGTACAATATCACGCCAACCACGCAGACCCGGAAGTACATTTCACGACTTGGAATTACGTCATCGTGCGGAGCACCCAGACCCGGAACTACAACGTCCACCAAGCTCCTTCAGAAACTGCCAACCTTTCAGATTGTAATAATCTACCTTCTCTTTCTCTCCTTCTCTCTCTCTCTCTCTGTGTCCCAAAATATCATAATTTGGTGCGAAATAATACAACCGTGTGGAGTGTTAACAAAGAAAGACTCTGCTTTGGTTGCAATTACTATAAAATGTTCTTGAAGTGACTGAGACCGTGTGTTTTGGTTATTTACCACGATCTAAGTCGGCTCAGAACAAGGAGGCATCCTCTATCATTTTTGACACCCTAGATGGGATCACAAAGAAAGGGAACCAGTGAAGGAAGAATTTGCTTGCACGTCGAATCTTCAGTGTCCCCCCAAAGCTCCTGTGTTAGGCAATTCAGCAATGTCCAGAGGTAGGGTTTCCAGGAAATGATTGGGCCTTGAGGGCTCTGACCTCACCTGGGGGGTTATTCCATTTGATTGATTAATAATTTGGTGACACCCTATCTGTAATCCCAGAATTTGGGAAGCTGAAACAGAAGGATTGCAGGTGTGACGGCAGCCTCACCAATTTAATGAAGCCCTCAGCAATTTAGCCAGACCCTGTTTTAAAATAAAAAGTCAAAAGAGCTAGGGTGTAGCTCAGAAGTAGAATGCCGCTGGGTTCAATCACCAGTAACACATGCAAGCATGCACGCACTCATGCAAATTTTGATTCATTCGGGTGGTAATTGTAGGCAGGTAGGGCATAGCTCGAGAAAGCAGGTCATTGTCTCTGTTCCGTTCTCTTTCTTTTTCTTTCCCTCTCTCCTTTCTGGTTACCATGAGATAAACAGCTTTCCCCTGCCACTAACTTTCCACTGCCAAGATATTTCTGCCTAAATCACAGCTTACCACAGCCCAACACCTCTGAAACCAAGAGTCCAAATAAAACTTTCCAACTCTGTGTTGTTCTTGGCAGGTGTTTTGGGTTACAACAAGGAAAAGCTTAATAACATAAAAGCGTGAATTTATTTATATTTCCCGCCCCCAAGTGGGAGGTGTCTCCCTCACTGATATGCAGCCTGGCATTTGGAGAGGGGTGATGCAGGTAACAATTTCTTTCCTGCCTCCTTCTTCACTAGGTTTTCATTTTGTAACAGTAAAAGCAGGCACCGTGGTCTCTTACCTGATTTCCTTAGCTCTTGTGGCAGTAGTTTGGTGCTTGAAAGATGTTCAACGTGGTGTGTTTGAGGTGAGACGCTCATGGGAGGTGCTTAGTTGGCCACCTTCTTGCCCGGTTCTCCTACAAATAGGCTCAGAAAATGCTAAGTAAGATATTTACATAGAATGACAGGTAAGTTAATTGTGTACAAATATTTCCACTGGAAGGACAGGTTTTTCTTAAAGTTACATTCAGTTCTTTTTTTTTTTTGCAGTACTGGGGATTGAACTCAGGGGCGTTCTACCGTCGAGCTATACCCCCAGCCCTATTTTTTATTCTTTATTTTGAAGCCGAGTCTCACTAAGTTGCGGAGTGCCTCACTAGGTAGCTGAGACTGGCCGAGAACCCGGATCCTGCGGTCTCAGCCTCCCAAATGCTGGGATTACAAGCGTGTGCCATCATGCCCGGCTACATTCAGTTCTAGTTTGCACTTGTTTTGTAACCCAGACTATTTAAATATAAAATAGAGACAACAGTGTTCAGTTTAAAAAGTTAAGATACATGGATTATGGCTGGAGATAGAGCTCAGTGGTCGAGCACTGACCTAGCACAGACAAGGGCCTGGGTTTGATCCTAAAGAAATAACTACTTAGATGCTTAAATAACGAGAGCTAACATCAATAGTTTCTTTAGAAAACACCAAAAATCTAACCTTCTCATGAAATTAAAAACAAAACAATAAAAAATAGGCTAAAACAAAAAATATATTGCCAACACAAAATAATTTATGGAATTTTTTTTTTTTTTTTCAGTACTGGGGATTTAACTCAGGATTAACCCAGGGGCATTGTACCTCCGAGCAACATCCCCAGCCCTATTTTTTATTCTTTATTTTTGAAACAGGTCTCACTAAGTTGCAGAGTGCCTCTCTAGGTAGCTGAGGCTGACTGAGAACCCGGATCCTCCAGTCTCAGCCTCCCAAATGTGGGGATTACAAGCATGTGTCACCACACCCGGCTTAACTGATGGATTTTTAAAGATATACTTTTATTGGTGTATTGTAATCATACATCATAATTAAATTCAGAGTGATAGAGACATATATGCATGCAATTCTTGAATTTTAAGGGTGTTTTGTACTGTAGGTGAACCCCAAATGCGTTCTATCTGGAGCTACACCCAGCCCTATTTCGTTTATTTGTTTGTTTTGTGGTGCTGGGGATCAAACTCAGGGGTATTCTACCTACAAGCTACACCGCAAGCCCTATTTTGTTTTTTTTATTTTGAAACAGGGTCTAAGTTGCTGAAGGAACTCACTGAGTTGCTGAGGTTGGCCTCCAACCTGTGATCCTCCTGTCTCAGTCTCCCAAGTATTGGAATTACTAATGTGCATCACCACTTCTTGCTACCACTTGGATTTTTTAAAGATATAAGGAATGTGCACTAGCAGGAAATGCAGAGTTACACACTATTTTTCATTTTTGGTGTTTAAGCATAAGCTGTCAGCTTAGATTGACTCAGGGGACAATCCTATTTTATACTATCGGCTTTTATTTAAAGCAACACAAGAGATTTTCTGGTTGAATTTTGTTGGTTTGGGTTGTTGTTGAATCTTGTTTCATAGGTCTAAACCCCTCATTTAATCAATTTCAACATAGTTTCAGCAAATTGGTGAGAAATATGTGCTCTTCTTTTTTTCTTCTTTGCTTTTATTTTCCTTCTCTAAGTGAAAGATTTGGGAACCTTATTACAGAAGGATTTCTCCATTTACCTCTGTTTTATCCTGCTAAATTACCTGTGTTACTTTGTGATATGAGACCTTTTCGATTACTTTTATACTTTGTATGAAAGTATCATATATAGGATCGTATTAAGCCGTTTGCCTGGGATTCTATGCAATGAGATCTGCTTCAAGAAGTTAAGAATAAATGCCCTGATTATCACTTCTCTGTCAAGAAATAGGAACATTTTCTTAAATAAGAAGCAAAATGATTTTAAGGTTCTGTGATGCATAGTTGGTTGAATTAGTGATTGTTGATGCTGTCAACCAAATACTTATTTTGGCAGGTCTAATATCTAAATTTTGTGGGGTTTTTTAGGGGGGACAACATTAAAAATTTATTTCTATTGATTTCTTCATATTCTCTAACTCAGTCATCCCAGTGATAATAATCTAAATTGAAGAACAAAGGTGTAAAAACAAGCCCCAAAGAAAAGAATAGGTACAGAAAAATTAACTTAATTTTTCAGTAATCTCATGAGCTACCAGTGTAAGTTTAAGCTCACATATTTATTTACTTTGTGGCACTGGGGATTGAACTGAGGGGCATTCTACCTCTAAGACACACCCCCAGACTTATAGTATTTCTAACTTTGTAACAGGGTCTCACTAAATACAGAGTGCTTCACTAAGTTGCTGAGGCTAGTGACAAACCTGAAATCCTCTGGTCTCAGCTTCCCAACTACTGGGATTGCAAAGTGTATGCTATCACACCTGGCCAAAGCTTAAACATTATTATTAACAAGGACTTAATTTTCCCCTCTGATAACTAGCAACAAGTTTATTTCATTCAGGGCTCGTATCAATATCTGTATTTACAACATTAATGCACCTGCTTATCTCTGAAGAGTATGTATGTTGCCTGTCTACTATAAAATGTATTCCATAAGAAAATGCATTGTCTCTCCTATTCCTCATGTACCACTGGCACCTACCACAATGCCTAGCATATGGTAGATGTTTGAAGGATTGTGCAAATGGCTTAGAATATCTAAGGCAAAGACCAATAGTTACTAGTGGTTTCAGGCTGTATCTCAAGTTTTGAGACTTGACACACCTTTGAAGTTAGTCCAATTCCCAAAGAAGTAACTCTAAGCATTGCATAATTAGCATATTGTCATATGCTTTTACTCCTTAGAACAAGAAATATAAAGACCCTCATGCAATATTTATTTATTATTTAATTAATTTTATTCATTTTTATTTATTTATTTTTGTAGATGAACATCAGTGCCTTCCTGGACTCTCCTATTTTTCTCCCAGAATAAAGCACTAAGTTTATATTCTTCTTACTCTCGGTTGGGTGTTTTATTGTAATTGTCTAGTGTTTCCGTGTCTGATTGTGAAGGAGAAAGGTATGTAAATCTGGTATAGTTTGAATGTTTGTGTACCCTGTAAAAATTTAGGCGAAACTTACTCCTCCATGAAACAGTGTAAGTGCCAGGTATAGTGGCACACACCTATAATCCCAGCACTTGGGAGACTCAAACAGGAGGATCATAGTTCCTAGGCAAGCCAGCCTCAGTTAATGTAGTGAGACCCTAAGCAACTTAGGGAGATGCTGTTTAAAAATAAATAATAAACATGGAAGCCGGGCGTGGTGGCGCATGCTTGTAATCCCAGCATTTGGGAGGCTGAGACTGGAGGATCCGGGTTCACGGCCAGCCTTAGCTACCTAGTGAGTCACTCCACAACTTAGTGAGACCCGGTTTCAAAATAAAGAATAAAAAATAGGGCTGGGGGAATAGCTCGAAGGTAGAATGCCCCTGAGTTCAATCCCCAGTACCGCAAAATAAAAATAAAAATAAAAATGGATAAACAGAGAATGTCCCCAGTTCAATGCCCAGTACAAACAAACAAAAAAAGAAGTGGGATCTTTAGGAAGTGATTATGCTATGAAGGCCCCAGTCTCATAAATGGATTAATATTTGATAAAACGGCCCCAAATAACTATAGAGGCCCTTTTTTATCTTTTCTTCCCACTTCCATATAAAAATGCAGTATCTGTCCCCTCTAAGCACAATGAAAAATCTTTTTTTTTTCTTTTTTTTTTTTGGTACTGAGGATTGAACCCAGGAGTGTTCTACTTCTTTTCTTTTTTTTTTTTTTTCTTTTTTTGTGGTACCGGGGATTGAACTCAGGGGCATTCTACCTCCGAGCTATAACCCCAGCCCTATTTTTTATTCTTTATTTTGAAACCGAGTCTCACTAAGTTGCGGAGTGCCTCACTAGTTAGCTGAGGCTGGCCGCGAACTCGGATCCTCTGGTCTCAGCCTCCCGAATGCTGGGATTACAAGCGTGCGCCACCACGCCCAGCTCAGAAGTGTTCTACTTCTGATCCAGACTGACAGGTTTATTTTATTTTATTTTGAAACAGTCTCACCAGTTGCTGAGAGTCTCAGTTCTGAGACTAGTCTTGAACCTGCAATCCTCCTGTGTAAGCCCCCCAAGTACTGGAATTACAGGCATGCACCACCACACCAGGCTCCTAAGGTGAAATATTAGAATCAGCCTCATGGGAATATAAAACCTGCAATCACCTTGCCTTAATCTTGAACGTGTTTGCCTTCACAAGTGTTAGTAAATAAATTTCTCTTCTTTATAAATTACCCAGTTTCAGGTATTTTGTTACAGCAGTACAAATGTACCACATTATTACTTTTTTGAAAATATGCTTTTGTTGATGCATTGTACTTATACACTATAGTACAAACATACATGCACACACAGTTTGCCTTCTCTGTCCTCCCCATACATGTCATAACATTATTTGAAGTGTTTCCTTCCTCAAAGCCTTCTTCACCCAATCCCATTCTACTCTTCTACTGGCCTCTCTCCTCATTTAACTGGTCTCTTTGGTTGTGTTTCCTGTTTTTTCTCTAGCTTCCACAAAGGAGAGAAAGCATCTGATCCTTGACTTTCTGAGCTGAGTCACTGTTTTTTCTACACTAGGTGGCTGAACCCCATGAACACAGCTGACCGATTTGGAATCCAATTACGTGCCTGAGTCTAACTGGATCCAGACATAGAAAGTCCTTGAGAATGGAGAAACACCAACTTAGAGTGACCTCACGATGTTCTAAGTGCAGACAGTGGAAACTAGACATTCTTATTATTTTGTAAACAAGACAGTATTATAGAAGGAGTCAGAAGTTTTCCACCAGGGCATCTAAATTCTCTATTTAGTTTTCTAATAACTCTTAGGGAAAAAGTACATTTTTCCATATTCTGAAAATAATATTTATCTATGAAGTTCTTGTAGATATTTGTAATTTTAAAAAAGGAAATGTTAATTCAGAGAACTATCTTATTAGTTAACTTAAGACAGAGAAAAAAGTGAATTTTTAGGGAGGTTATGTTGGGGCAGGTGATATAGAAGTTATCTGTTTAGACATTATTCTAAGGGGGAGATTTGCATGATATAACAAGATTGATTTACTCCTCAAGGATGGAGTGAGTAATTAGCAAGGGAAAGATGTGCATATTTTTCAAATGACAAGCATGAGAGAGGAATTCACTTAGAAAACTCGATCTAATATCAAGTCATTTCTAAACAAGGAGTTTAGAAATAAGTATGATCAGGGGACAAATATTTAAAAGGCAGTCATAGATAATTTAGATCAACAATAAATGGTGCCTTTTTGGGGGGGGGGTGTACTAAAGATTGAGCCCAGAGGCATTCTACCTCCAAGCTATATCCCCATCCCTTTTTATTGTTTATTTTGTGTGTGTATGTGTGTTCCTGGGATTTGAACCTAAGGGCATTATACCTCTAAGCTATATCCCCAGTCATATTTTTTATTTGGAAATAGTATCTCACTAAGATTCTGAGAGCCTTGCTAATTTGATGATTCTGGCTGGGAACCTGTGATCCTCCTGTGTCAGCCTTCAAAGTACTGAGATCATAAGCGTCCAGCACCACACCCAGCTTTACTTTTCATTTTGAAATGGTGTCACTAAGTTAATGACGGTCTTGCTAAGTTATCGAGGCTGGCCTTGAACCTGCAGTCCTCCTGTCTCCACTTCCCAGGTACTAGAATTACAGTCATGTATCACCATATGTGGCAAGGGTGACTTAAGTCAAATGTGGATGATCATCTATGGTAGTAATGTGTAGTTATAGGACATTGTCACACAGGGTGTATGAAAATGGTATTTGGTAACAAAACAGAATCACCCTGAGACCTTACCACTGTTGAGCTCTGGGGCCAAGTGTCTTTCATAAAAAAGTAAAGTAGTCACAGTTCTCCACTCTGGTGACTCTAATAGTATGTATTCTAGATCAGCTGGCCAAGATCCTAATTTTATGTCTGTGTGGATGTCAGAGTGAACTGATTGGGACTTCTAATATAGGACTAACAGTGATGTGGACTTCTAAACAAGAATAAGAACTATTTGAGTAAGTGAGATACGCAAAGCAATATTTTGAGATGTCTATGTTCAACAGATAATTGTAGGCTTCCTGCTTTCCTGAATTAAAGTATGTAGAAGATGTCAATGCAATGTCACAGTGGGCTTAAGTGAAAGAAAGGGAAAAATTGGGGGACAACTGGCCTAGAAAGGACATGATAGAAACAAACCTGGCTTGTTAGCCACCATGGCCTACATATGAAGGTCCTACCCCACCAAGTACTCAAAGAACACAGAAAATGTGTGTCCTAGCATGGTCCCTGGGGTGGTGTTTCTCAAGGCTTAACATGCTTATGAATCACCTGGGGACTTGGATAAAGGAAGATTCTGATAAAGTGTGTCTCAGACAGCATCGTCAGTGCTGTCATCTAAAACAACTGACCACAAAACTTAAAGGTAGATTTATTTGCTCAGTTTCTGGAGATTCAGGTGTTCATTCCATAGGAGGCCAGGATCTGCGGAGCTCAAAGCATGGTACTAGAAGCATGGAGGGAGAAAAGGGCTCTAGTCTCGTAACAGGGAGGCTGGAAGCAAGAGAGCAAGTAAGCAAAGGAATTCAAACACAAAAGCCTATTCCCACGGCCACACCCCAGGGACCCACCTTCTCCAGCCACACCCACCTGCCTAGATGACCACCCAGTAAGTCCATCACGGTAGACTCATCCACCGATTAGATTAAAATCTTCGTGGCTTAATTGCATCAAATCTGAGTGCAATACCTGAGCTCTTCAGGGCACATGCTATATCCACCCATAATACAGTGCATCTGGGATGGAGTCTGAGGTTCTGCATCTATAGTGTGGTGCATGATGACATCTGTTTGCAGATAGTCCTCTGATCATTTAAACTAATACTGTCTTCTTAGATACATGGAAAGACCTTTGCACATTTGCTTTGCCCAGGTCCTCCTGGCTTTAAGCAGATTTGTTAAGGGTAAAGATAGATTTATACAATAGTGGAAGCAGTTAAAGATTGTGCAACCTGCAAGGATTATTAGCTCTGCAGTTCACTCCCAGACAGTCCTTTAACAAATTCTCCCAGTATGATTGATTATCAGAAATTTGATTTAGCTGAATCTTTTCATGAAAACACTAAAAGCAGGATACAACCGCAAGGGGAAATATCAGGGCTTGTTGGTCTAGACAGTAATTTGATTTGCATCCACTTTTTACTATCCAGGTATACTATTCTAAACTTAATTAAAGCCAGCTGGGGAAAAAAATTCATTTGAAGAAAGGATGTTTCTTAAGCGCTCATGAGAAGCATGAAAACATTTCTGGTTTTATAGATAACTTTTGATCACTTGATGTGGAAGAGAAAATGTATGTTCTCTATATTTTCTGGAGAATAAATTGGTGCAAAATAATTTGAGTTATTCAATTTTTAAAGATAAATAGTTCCTGATTTCTTTCCTATCTATCTTATTCTCTCTCTCTCATTCAATGTTGTGTAACAGAAAGACACTCTTCACAGAGGATACCTTGCATGAAGCTGGCTTTATTTCCAAAGCTCCATCAGATCTTATTTTGCAAAGATTTTTTGGAACTGTGTGTGTATGTTTAATATATATTTGTTTGTGGTACTAGAGATTTAACCCGGAGGCATTCTACAGACTCTGAGCTATACCCTGAGCCCTATTTTGTCTTTAATTTGAAAATACGTTTTCAACTAATTTGAGGAGGGCCTATCCAAGTTGCTGAGGCTGCCCATGAATCTGTGATATTTCTGTCTCAGCCTCCCAAGTACTAGGATAACAGGCATGTGAAACCATACCTGGTTTGGAAATGTGTGTGTGTGTGTGTGTGTGTGTGTATGTATGTGTGTATATATATATATATATATATATATATATATATATATATATATGTATATATATATGTATATATATACATATATATATATATTTCTAATATTGCAAAAAATGCATTGCATCATTGGTATGGAGTAGTGCCCTTTCAGATTGTTGTCATTATTTCTTGCAGAAATTTAGCAAACAGGAGCTATAGAAATCTCCTTTCTGCTCTATGTACCATATACAAAGTGAATTTTCATGGAACATGTGCATTACTTGATTATCAATATTTATTCATTGTAGGAATAGGACACCTTACCTATATGGGAGAGAAATGATAGGCAAATGTCATGTTTTAAAAATGTTATTTGGGCGTGGTGGTGCATGCATGTAATCCTAGTATTTGAGAGGCTTAGGAGGCTGACACTGGTGGATCCCAGGTTTCAGGACAGACTCAGAAACTCAGGGAAGCTTTCATCAACCTAGTGAGACCATGTTTCAAAACTAAAAGATAAAAGGCTCATATAGAACCCCCTGCATCTAATCTCCAGTATCACAAAAAGTAAAAATAAAAAATATTAATTGACAATTTTTAGGTGCCTTTAATGTCACATATATTCTCATATGGTTATTTTCAGTGAGTCTTAAAAAGTTTTAATTGAAAATGTCAGAAGGAAACCTTAAGGTTTAGCTCTATTTAGGGTGAACTTGGTTAATGCTGTGGTCTAAGAATGTGGCTGAAGGTAGTGGTTACCTGAGGAAGGTGTAGGGTGACTGGGATGCCAGCAGAATCATTACCTGGGTGTAGATGGTCCATGATGCCCATGTACCTAGTAGGATATATGACTTGGTTTGCATATTCAATAGTCTGCTGTGGGGAGCAAAAAGATTTACATAAAAAGCTTAAAGACATGAGGAGCTAAGATGGCTACTTTGAGCAATTAAAATTCAACCAGCGCCTGTTGTGCCCTGAGGATAGTGAACTTGTAACTTCCCTAAATTTAAGTGCTTCAAGGTTTTTGACCCCTGCCTTTGTTTTCCCCCATTTAGATAAAATGTAAATAACAAATGTCTCTCCAAAACCTGATTGATATTACATCATCTGGATTATGGGAGGGTATTCAAGGTCAGCCCTCAGTATTTATGTCACAAAGGTTGCTCAATAAAGTTGAACATTTGTTCCCCTTGCAAGGTGTGTGTGTCTGTTTGTCTTTTCTGTTTAAGCTTCCAGTGCGGACTGCAGAATGGGGAAACTGAGGCAGCAGCTGGCCTGCTCCAGTCTGCATTGAGCCATCTCTGTGTTCACATACCAATCTTTTTCACCTAAAGGGGGCCTCAGTTTTTCAAAAGGTTAAGCCACTCATGTACAACTGAATCGTATCATTCCCTATTCATTTATTTCCTCTTAATAAAATGATCTTAATTTTCATCTTCATGTTGGAGAACACAGATTCTTAAGCTACCATTTGGGGACAGATTCATCAAATCAGCTAGTCTGTTGGCTTGAAATGTCTCTTAGGGCACAGAACCCATTCTTCTAATTAAATTTCTGTAAGCAGCTTCCAAATATAAAATGTGCAATGTCAGAATTTACTTTATGGGAGTAGGAGAAAGAGGAATAAAGCTCTTTCTGAACCAACATCCGTCTCCTCCTCTTCCCATATACTCCTCAGTGATTCTTAATTTTTTTGATGGGGGGATGCTAGGGATTGAACCTGGGGACATTCTACCTTTGGGCTCCACCCACAGTCTTATTTATTTATTTTGAAAAAAAAAAGTTTTATTTATTTTTATTTCCTAAGTTGCTAAGAGTCTCACTAGGTTACTGAGGCTGTCCTTAAACCTGTGATCTCTCTGTCTCAGCCTCTCAAGTACTAGAATTACAGGCATGCACCACTGTGCCCAGCATATCATAGACATTTATAGCTACACATTCCCAAATTGATATTTAGTTCTGAAAAATTAGACTCCCACATACTCCTAAAGTCATTGATGGTATTTATGGGATGATACTTTGATGTACATTTGTGGGGCTTATTTTCAGTAACAGAGTCCAAGGAGCAAACATCATGAAGAAACAGCCATATGCCACTTCATAGTTGCAGCAACAGCGTGATTAATCTCTGTCAATTTTTTTTGCGATAACTTGGAATTTCCCAATGGCTCAGTGATTTCCACTCTTTGGATTTCTCTGCAAATGCTACACAATTATATGAAAGGATTATATGGAAAGATTCAACAACATAAAGGGAATGCTTTATGTCCTTGGGAGTAATGCTAACTTTGAAAACAATCAAATTATGAGATTGTGTTTAATAAACATCCCAGAATGGTCTAATCAATCAGTGAATAAATTAATTGACCCAATTGACCTTCCCTTTACTGAGAACCTAGATAGACAGTACTACGATAAAGAGAAATAAGTATATAAGAATAAGTTTGTTACTGTTGTTGTTTTGGTACTGAGAATTGAACTGAGCTACACCCCTAGACCTTTTAATTTATCAGTATTAATTTTTTGAAACAGGGTTTTACTAAGTTACTAAGAGTCTTGACAAATTGCTGAGGGTTTTGCTGAGTTGCTGAAAATCTCCTTAAGTGTTTGAGGTTGGCCTTGAAACCCTGATCCTTCTGTTTCAACCTCCCAAGTACTGGGATTACAGGCATGCACCACCATACTGAGCTTAGAGTTCTTCCTTAGAGACAGTTTATTAATGACACCAATGTTACCCTGAAAATCAGTTAAATAATAACATAAACTAACTAACATGAATTGTGCATGTAATTAAGGTAACAGAGGAAATGAATGAATTGGGACTGGAATAATTATGGCCACTAAGTGGAAGAATTAGGATTTTTCTTAGCTTTGAGGCATGGTAGTGTTTGAAGGGGTGATGAATTTGGGGGGATACAGTAGGAGTGGAAGGAAAATTAACAAAAGTTCAGGTGTTGAAGGAGAAAAGGAAATAAATAGATTTGGTTGAGATGGGAGACCCAGGCTTCGATGGTGTTTTCAGGGTGAGTAAAGTTCATGGAAAGCCTTACCTCTAAATCAGTTTCATGTCATTTGAGAAAGGATCCACTTTTGTCTTTGACTCAATGAGTGATGCAAAGTGTATTTTTAGAAAAATAATCTGGCAGTGATATGCAAAATTAATTTCAAGGCAGTGGAAAACAAAGATACATATTTAGTTTTATTTCTCAAGGATTTCTAGTTTTTAAAAAACATAGTCAGATGTGGTGGCACACTCCTGTCATCCCAGAACTTGGGAGAGTGAGACAGGAGGATCACAGATTCAAGGCTAGCCTCAGCAACTTAGCAAGACCCTGTTTCCAAATAAAAACTAAAAAGGGCTGGGGGTATAGCTTAGAGATAGAATGCCCTTGGGTTCAATCCATAGCACCAAACAACAAAGGTACCATTTTCTTTAGCCCTCCAATATCTAGTTTCTGACTAGAAAAACATCTGAGTCAATCATAGCTTAAATACTTAAAGTCATATACTAAATGAATCCTAAGTGGCAGGTGGATGATTGAGAGACAGTTTTGCTTATGAAGATACATCCAGTTAAGCGTCTCCTACCTACTGCTATATTGAAACAAAACACCCATCGACATCTCTGCGGCAGCTCCATGTCGATGACATATTTTCATTAGGTTTATGGTAATAAAGGAAGCCTAGAACAAATTCATAAAGAGCATGTTTGTAATGGTAGGAAATTAAACGAGGAGAAATTCATAATGGTATCTCAGTCGCATTCAAACTGATCAGTAGATAGTGAGTGGGTGATTACCGTTGATCTCTCTCATAAGTACAGACAACAGATGTTTTCTTTAAACACCTCTCCAAATGGGTTTCTTGCTGCAACACACAATCAGCAGCATTAAAAAGACTGGGATCTTGAGATGGGTGCCAGAGACGAGAAAACTTTGGCAGCATGTGGGTCCATGTCAGGAAGAGAATCAGCATTTCCAAAGGTGACAAAAAACAGTTCAGTCAATTTGCTCTTGGGTTTGGTTCCAAGATATAAATATAGCTTAAAAAAAAAAAAACCCACTACATTAGATATAGCGACATCAGAAGCTAAAATGATTTTCTTTGAAGAATTAACCAATTGCTGACCCAACTAGCTGAGCCAGGGAAAGACCTAGGGTCATCCTGTATGCTTTTTTTTGTGTGTGTGTGTTACTGGGGATTGAACTCAGGGACATTCTACCTCTGATCTACACCTCCAGTCCTATTTTTATTCTTTATTTTTGAAACAGGATCTCACTAAGTTGTGGAGAGCCTCACTAAGTACCTGAGGTTGGCTGCAAACCCAGATCCTCCAGTCTCAGCCTCCCAAGTACTGGGATGACAAGCGTGCACCACCACGCCCAGCTTATGCATTCTTTCTTTATGGTCCTCACTCCATCATTTACTGAGCCAAACACCTTATATACCATATCTCATTTAATCTCCCAGCCATGTATACTACTATTTCTATTTCCACCATCCTGTAAATGAACATGCTAAAGTTGAAAGGTTTACTACCTTGATGAAGGTTATAGAATAAATAATCAGTGGAGAAAGGATTTGAACTGAAAATACCGAACTCTGGCTGCAATACTTTAATTGTTATTTTGCCCCATAAAGATGCTTAATAAGCTCATTAATATTCATGTTTAATGTAATAACTGAGAATTTTTGCATAATTGCATTTATTACAGACTTTCTGATATTATCTGAGGGATAAGACCTTATAAGTGCTTACATATTAGACCACATATGACTTTTGGGGAAGCAAACTAATGAAAATATTTTAGTATAATCAATTCAAGTAAATTCAGTCAGAAAAGAATAGCTAGGGTTTGAAAAGGTTCTTCATGAATATAGGCAAAGCCAGGTGTGCTGGTACATGTCTGTAATCCCAGACATGTACCAGGAGGCTGAGGCAGGAGAATTGCAAGTTGAAGGAGAGCCTCAGCAGCATAATGAGACTCTCAGCAACCTAGTGAGACCCAGTTTCAAAACAAAAAATTAAGTAGGGCTGGGGTTGTGATTCAGAGGTAGAACGCCCCTGGGTTCAAACCCAGTAAACACACACACACACACACACACACACACACACACACACACACACACAAATACTTAGTTTTTTTGTTGTTGTTTTACTTATAAAATACAGTAGCACTATTATGATAAAGCCTATTTTTTATTTTGAGGGAAATGTAGGGGTTATTTTAAAGTTTTGCATATACATATTTCTCTCAAAATAAAAAATAGGATTTATCTTGCTAGCACCGCTGTATTTTGAGGAAAGTAAAAAAATACAACTAAATATATTAAATGAGTTTAAATGTAATTTACCAAAATTCTATATTTTATAGCCTATTACAGAATTAATAACTTAAAAGTCTTTAAATGTTGTCATGATACAAATTTTGGTGGATTTCCTCTGAATAATTTTCAGAAAGATAAATTTGAATTATATAGAATATAAAAAGTTAATGTTTCTCAATAATTTTTATAACAAAGGAAAACTATTTAAAATCTCCATGTAATCTGTAAGTTAGTTTGAAATATATGAGCAAAATTATAAAAAGTTTTTGCGAATAAACTAAACGAGTTTTAAAAATGTTGTTACCATTAACATTGCAAGCAATCATATTTCTTATCCTTGAGAACATTAAAAAATAAAAGAATTTGATAAGTTTTAAATGCAAGACATACTTTATAATGACTTGTATTAAGAATAACTAAATTGTTTATCAGAAGGTGAAAACTGCCAGCTATTAGAGCACAATCATTAGTGTGGATATTAATACAAAAATAATAGTTGCTGGATATTCTCCTGAATGTTTTCTCTCATTAAATGGAAAAAAAATCACAGGACTTAAAGTAGTTGGAGACAATGCCCTGCAGACATTGAAGGCAATAACAGTTAATGTGACTTTAAGAAACAAATCTCTCAATTTTGATTTCCTCCAATTTGCTATTGATCTAGACCCAGAAGTCCCCTTGGGTTTAAGGGCAACCACTAATCACTCTAAGAATCAACATATTTCTTTCATTATTTTTAGGAACCCCTATGCTGTCATTGCTATTTTTTATATATTTCCTTGTGTCCTAAAGTTTTCATTATGGCATATTCATACATGCATAAAACAAAATGTGTAATGTGTTCAGTTTTATCCCATAGTACTTCTTACTTTTTTTTTAGGGGCGGGAGCGGGTACTAGGGATTGAACCCAGAGGCATTCCACCTCCAAGCTACACCCCCAGCCCGTTTTTGTTTCTTGTTTTTGAAACTGGATCTCACTAGGTTGCTGACAGTCTCTCTACATTACTGAGACTTGTGCTGAATTTGTGCTCCTCCTGTCTAAGCCTTCCTACTATTGGGATGATGGATGTGAATCACTAAGCCCGACTACTTTCTGATTTTCTAACATCTTTTCTTCTCCTCCCTTCTAGCTTCCACATAGACAAAAACATTTAATACTATTTTTTCTGAATCTGGCTTCTTTTGCTTAGTATGATAGTCTCCAGATCCATCCAGTGCTGAATTAAGGGCAGCTGGAAACATTCTTTGCTTTGGGATTCTGGGGTATTATCAGACATGTGGTTCTCAGGTGCCCATAACTATCACAGTCAACTCTGAATATTAATGTTTTTAGAAAATGTGCTTTTTTTTTTCTTTTGAAACAAAGAATGATTTCATAAATAGACAGGGGCTGTAGATTGCAATAACATTGAGATATATTCAAAAGCTCAATGGAAATGCTGTGATAAGAGATAGAGAAAAAACAAACAGATTGTTTTGCTAATAAATAATATTTCAGATATTCATTTTAGTTAACTGGATAGCATTCAAGATGTGGCACACTATCCTCTGTGTATTTAGTTTGTTTTTCAAAACAATGCTAAGCCCACTGGAAAAATCCAAGTCGGTATCATCGAGGTGCAGACAACATCACATGATCCTGAATAAATCACATGGGTTCTTTTCCAGCTCCTGGGAGACCCTTTGCATAAGCACTTGGGATTTCTTATGGCTCATGGGTAGAACTGTATAGCTGGGGAACCTGGATTGTGGCCGTGTGACCGTTGACAGTTTACATTACCCACCTTTCCTTGTTTCTTTTCCCTCCCTCTCTTTGTCCCTTCCTTCCTCCCTTCCTTCCACTTGGGATTGAACCCAGGACATTCTTCTTCTGAGCTACACCTCCAGCTCCATTTTCTAATTTTTAAATTTGGAATAGGGTCTTGATAAGTTGTTGAGGCTGGCCTCAAACCTGTGATCCTCCTATTTCAGCCCCCCAAGTACTGGGACTATAGACATACACCACTGTGCCCAATTAGTTTCATTTATTTTTTTAATTTGGAAATAATAGGAATACTTACCTTGTAGAGTTGTTGTGAATATTAATGTATTTCTATATGGAAAAGTGTTAAAAAAAAGTTCCCAGTAATGATTAGAGCTCTATAAAAGCTCTTATTATCATTGAATACTATTGATGAATGATAAAAGTTATTTCTGAAAGTGCAAACCCTTTTTATATTAGAGCAGGATGGCTTTGGATGTATTCTTGGATAAAACTTTTCTTTTTCTTGTAACTAATTTCTTTATTTCCAACTAATTGAATTAAATGATTTTTGTTTAGTGAATATGATTTTATACTTTTGGTCTCTGTTTCAGCCCTTGGTAAATAATGTTCTTAACTGAGTGGTAAGAGCAAAGGATAACTGCTTTTCCCTTTTGATATATGACGATCAAGAGTGTTGGAGCCAGGCAGGATGATGCATGCCTGCAATCTAAGTACTTAGGAAGCTGAGACAGGAGGATTAGAGATTCAAGGCCAGCCTCAGCAACTTAGCAAGGCTCTCTGCAACTTAATGAGAACCTGTTACAAAATAAATATAAAATAGGGCTGGGGGTGTATCTCAGAGATAGAATATTTCTGGGTTCGTTCCCCAGTATCAAAACTCAGACAAACAAAAAAGAAATGTTGGGTTTTTTGATGTTTATCATGGACATCAATGGACTACCAAGAGACAAGACCTAAATACTAAGCTAGGTGTGGTGGCACACACTTGCAATCCCAGTACTTGGGAGGCTGTGACAAGAGGATCACATGCTCAAGTCCATCTTCAGCAACTTAGCAAGGCCCTCAATGAGTTAGTAAAAAACTGTTTCAAAATAAAAACTCAAATAAGATAAAGCCCACAGGTGGTAGAATGACCCTTGGTTCATTCCCCAGTACTGAAAAAAAAAAAAAAAAAAAGAACCCCAGACCTACAAGATAAATATAAAAGTTCAAAATGGATGTCAAGAATGGATGTGACATTATGAGATAAATATGATTTGGGGTGAGTAGATTGAGGAAGTTCTAACTTTGGAGAATATTAATTTGTGAATCACTCCACTCTGGGTCTGATTCAGGCTACAGTGCATCCCCCCCAAAAAATGGCATGGGATAGAACTCATGTCTGATAACCTGACCTAAACTCTGCTGGCCAGCAGACCCTGTCCTCAAGGACATTATCCTGAGACACCACAACAACTGAGCAGGGTGCTTGGAGCAAAAGCACAAAGCATTTTACAGTGTTATCCACTCCATCCCCTCCATCTGGAGCTAGCCTAAAGGTTGATTATATTTGAATATTTTAGCATACTATTAAGTTGGCAGAAATCATTTTGATTGGAAGTCTTACTAGCAGCTCTTCTTTACTCCTTGCATCTTTCTCTTCCAGTTATATCCTTTTAAACCCAAATAATGCAGAGGTGTTTAATCCCTACAGTATAGAAAATAGCATAATCATTGTTCATGCATTTCTTCCCGCCATCCACTGGTTTTTCTCCAAAAGGTATTTTTGTGCATTCTTTTGAATCTGTTCTCATCACCATGCATTGTATGCTAAACTCTTCTACTACATGCATTATTTTCCCTTAAATCATCATGGATTTGATCACTAAACTTATTTTAGCACATTCTCCATTCTGTTTTCAGAAATCCTCATTAGCAAGATTTATTTATTTATTTATACTGGGGATTGGACCCAGGAGCATTCTTTCTCTGAACTACACCCCTATCCCTATTTATTTATTTATTTATTTATTTAGTTAGTTAGTTAGTTTTGAATCAGGGTCTTGTTAAGTTTCTGAGGGTCTCACTTAGTTGCTGAGGCTGGCCTTGAACCTGTGGTCCTCCTGGTACTCAGCTTCTTAAGTACTGGGATTGCAAGCATGCATGGCAGGACATTTTTAAATTTAAAGTTTATGAAAGAACTTCAGAATCCCTCACAATGCAAACTATCTTAGCATAGTAAATTTATCTGACTCATCGAATACAAAACCTAGGATAGATTCTCTGTCCTCAGGTATGGTAGGAACCATGTGCTGTGAGGATGTCCTTATTATCTGATATCTTTCAGCTTACTTTTCAGATCTTTTCAGATCTGGTCATCAATGCCAGGCTTCTGTCATCTTATGTGTAAGTCTGTTAAAAAAGACATTGTTGCTTTCTTAGCAGTTTAAACAAGATGTTTAACCTGATTCACATTTTTTGGGTGGTACTGAGAATTGAACCCAGGAGCATTCTATCCTTGAGCTACAACTCATATTTTATTTCTATATTTTAGTTCTATTTTCTCTTGTCCATATTTTATTTCTATTTTGAAATAGGGTCTCATTAAGTTGCTGAAGGTCTCACTAAGTTGCTGAGGCTAGCCTTGAACCTGCAAACCTCCCAATTCAGCCTCCCAAGTATTAGGGTGACAGGCATGTGCCACCACACTAGGTGACTGAAGCTCATTCTAATATTCACTAAAAATCTTTATTTTGCAGGCAATTATGACTTTTCCTCATTGAAGATGTAAGATTTCTAGTGGTTATCCAATAATTTTAGATTTGCCTTAAGTCTAGAACTAGACGTAAAGTACTTCGACAAAAGCCTGACCTAGAACGAGATGTCCTAGGACATTTCAGGGATACCATGTGCCATTTGTACAACCCAGTATTTTTTTTTTACGATGATCCTGTGCATTTGCATTTACTGTCATGAATGTTTTTGTAATATTAGTAATAGTTCTAAGCTATTTCCTAGTTGCCTGAAATGATCAGTGCTATGATTAAATATGCATGTCCCCTGAAAATCCCATGTATTAATGTTCAGAGTTGACATAATTAAGACATGAGTAACATTCCATTGTGTACATATCCCACAGTTTTGTAATCCATTCATCTGTCGATGGACATCTTGGCTATTTCCATAGTTTGGCAATTGTGAATTGTGCAGCTGTAAACATAGATATGCATGTGTCGGTCTGATAGTTTGGTTTCTGTTCTTTTGGGTAGATACCCAGAAGTGGTATTGCTGGGTCATATTGTAGGCTCATTCCCATTCTGAGGATCCTCCATACTGTTTTCCAAAGTGGTTGCATTAATTTGCAATCCCACCAACAATGTATTAGGGTCCCCACTTCTCCACACCCCTGCCAGCATTTGTTGTTGTTCGTGTTTTTTATGATTGCCATTCTGATTGGAGTTAGATTTGCATCTCTCTAATTGCTAAGACGTGAGGGTTGTAGTCTCATCAGTGGACAAATCTATTGTAATGAATTCACTGAGTGGTCACCTAGATAGGTGGAGTGTGACTGGAGAAGGTGGCTCTCTAGGGCTATGGCCTTTGGGACTGTGCTCGTTTCCTTGAATCCCCTTGCTTCCAACCTCCATGCTATGAGAGCTAAGTCCTTGCTCTCTCCCTCTCTCTGCTTCCCACCGCCATGCCCTGAGCCTCTGCAGACCCCAGCTTCCCATGGGCTGAGATGCTAAAATCTCCAAAACACTATGAGCAAATAAATCTTCCTTCCTCTAAGTTTTGTGATCAGTTGCTTTGGATTACAGCATCGAGACTGTTGACCAAAACCATTAGCTTGTTTGTTTTACCACGATTTTTGTTGATCGGATTTTAGCTCCTTTAGTTACGCTCCTTAAATTTATATTCTGTTATCAAAAAATGGACACTGACTTACTGAGATTAAATGGTTCGTTGAGATAGGAAACAAAAAGAACAAAAGAAGCATATATTATATTCCTGCTTAGGTTTTGTACAATATTTCCAGATAACCATTCCATTTTGAATAGAGTTGAATTTTTTGGTAAGTGGTATATATGTCTAATGGAAAGATCTGTATCAGGCCAAAAATTTATAATTTTAGAAGAATGCCAGTGAATGAGTAGTGTGTGGGGGGTTTTTTTGTTTGTTTTTTTTTTGCTAGTATTTGCTGTCTTCTGGTTTTATTAATTACACTTCTTTTGAGATGAAGTGCTTTGGTGTGTGTGTGTGTGTGTGTGTGTGTGTGTGTGTGATGAGAGAATTGAATCTAGGGGTATTCTCCCTAGGGGTATGTCCATCCCTTTTTATTTTATTTATCTTTTAATTTGGTACATTGTAATTATACATCATATGGGGTTCCAGACTTTTTTTATTTTTATATTTCTGTTTTTGAAACAGAGTCTCACTACATTGCTGAGGTTATCCCCAAACCTGCAGTCCTGCTATCTCAGCCTCTCAAGTACAGGGCGTATAGTCAAGTACCACCATGTCTGGCTTTTATGTGTTTTTTTTTTTAATTTTTGTTTTCAATTGACAATTTTCCTTCTATGTTGAAATGTGGCTTAGGAAGTAACAGCAGAATAGACCAAGTGCTATTTTTTTGAGATCCTTCAATTCTAAAAGCTAAGATTAACCTTTTACTGCAGAGATAATATCCCAGTAATTGGTCAGTAGACCTTTTTGTTTTACACACACACACACACACACACACACACACACACACACACACATACACACACACACAAATGTCAGGACCCTGAAATGTTTCTTTCTCTAAGAACCTGTCAAAAGTCAATGGAGAAAGGAGAGGGTATAAAAACAGATGGCTGACTCCCATTTACAATCTTAATGACTTTGATAGTTTGCTGAAATGTGTCTTCCTCTTTGTAAAAATTGACAGAAAAGAAAACAACACATGCCCAGACATCAGAAGCTAGAATAAAAATAAAGAAAGACAAATTCCCCCTCCCAACACTCTTGCTGTTTTAAGACACTGTTTCTTGAAAGGAGATATATCATCCGTAAGTCACTATTAAAGTTGTGGCATGGAATTTATTTTTCTTATATTTGTGAAAAATGAGGTGAACTCTGATGGCTTATAAGCACCCTAAAATACTAGGTGAGATGGACTGACAAGTTTTACTGGTGGAAAAAAAGGGAATACAATAACCTTAACTATGCTATTGATCTGTTTTGTCTTACATAAGTCATCCCTAGCCTTTTTTTTTTTTTATGGAATAAGAGTTTTCAGAGAAGTTATGTGCTGATCCATAGGTATATTGTGTGATATTAACAAAAAATAGTAGTCGTTACAATCAAAGATAGGAAAAATGGTGATAACTAAAATGTAAAGAATACTTCCTTGCTGATGGCCAGCCATGGTGGTGCAGCCTCCCAGTACTTAGGAGGCTGAGACAGGAGGATCACAGGTTCAATACTATCCTCAGCAACTTAGCAAGACCCTCAGCAACCTAGTGAGACTGTTTCAAAACAAAAAATAAAATAGTACTGGGGTCGCCAGTAACACAAGAAAGTTGTTTTTAAAGATTTCTCAAATACACAGTATAATAGGCTACATCCTGTAAAACTTTAAAGACTATGGAGTACATGCACTCTCATTTTGTAGACAGGAAGAAAGGTTAAGGGTTGTATTCAAGGTCACCCAGATACTGGCTGAATTTGTAACAGAATCTGGTTATTTTTATTTCTTACTCAGTGTTCTGTTTGACCATACTGTCTCTTAGAACACATAACAGGACATTACTGTTGATGAATCCAAAGCCTATTTTTAAAAAAAGAATCCTAATAAGTGGTTTTCAAACAAGTAACAATAATTAGCCAATGCTCATCTTGGCAAATCACCGCCCTTTTTGTGTTTAAACTTTTAGAAGAGAGATTTTCACCCCATAGAACTAATAGAAATGAGATTTAAGTTCATAGGTCTGTGATTTCATTTATGTTTCCAAAAGCATGGTGAGCTTTGCACAAAACAATTTTCCATCTTTTAAGTCTGGCTAATCCACTTTAAGCTCAGCAAAAGTCACACACGTCATCTCAGCGGCTGTGGTCACACACACCACCTCCACTAATCTCTCAAAGGGGATTTTCCTTTGCAAGGGCAGGCTGCACAGTGTGGGACTTATGGTTTATACCTTGCACAGTTTCCCAGGTGCATTTCTACTTCAGCCTTTATCTTAGAGTCCAGCACGGAAAGTCTCTCCCAAACAATCCTGGATCTTTCCAAGGCTGCCTCTGCTCTCTCAGCCTCTTTTGTAACTAATGAAGTTGAGGATATAGTCATTATAGCAAGGATTAACCATGATTCACATCAAGCATTTGAAAATGGAAAAAGAAAATGGCCCTGTATTTGACACATTGAGGTTCCAGGATGCATCTCAGAGTTTTGCTAGTTTGGTTTTGCTTGTGTCTCTGAATGCAATTTCCATTTTAGATCAGGCATCTGAGTATCTTAATCATGATTAACACCTACTACATAAATGAATGGTATTGTAAGTATGTTTGAGTGCTTGGGGAAAATAGAAACACATTTTTTTAAAGATTGGATGGAAATCTACCACTAAGAAAAATTTGCAAATCCCAGCTTGACATATTTCATCTGAAAACAACAACCTACAAGTGCATATATTCCAGGAAAAACAAAGAAATGGGTTTTGTCAGTAAACCCAAGACTATGAATGTAAAAACTTTCTTTGCTGTAAGGATTGTAATGATATTTGAAAGTATATGACTTAGTTCCTCGAAGTCTAGCTCAGATTTATTTTCATAGTCTTGGGTACTGTAACTTTAGAAAAGGTTTTTTTTTTTTTTTTCTTTTAGAAGCACCATTATGATTCAGTGAAACACATTCATTCTACTTGTCTCATTTTAATTGAGATAGCAACTTAGGAGAACACGCCCACATTGACAGAATAATCACATGATCCTTTATTGTTATTTGGCAAAATGCAAAACGTATAGAATTCTTATTTTAATTGGGTGCTTCTGGTGAGAATTCATACTTGAAATGTTGAAACATGAGGTAGAAGCCCACTAAACATTCTTTCTTGAGGGTCTAAAAATCATACTACACCATGTCTTATTTCTGTAAATAAAATTGTGCACAAAAAGTTTCAGCGAGGTGAAAAAATTGGAAAAAGTTTATGGAACCAATAAGAACCTTGATTTTCTCTTTTTTGGGGAACATCTGGTGCCTGTCCTAATAACTACAACTAGGTAAAAGAAAGGGCAATGATTTTTTTGTTATTACAATTATTGATTGCAGTGTGTGTGTGTGTGTGTGTGTGTGTGTGTGTGTGTGTGTGTGTGTTTTACTGGGAGTTGAACCCAGGGGCATTCTACCTCTGAGCTACATCCCCAACCTTATTTTTTGAAACAGGGTATCACTCAGTTACTGAGAGCCTTTCTACATTGCTGAGGCTGGCCTTGAACCTGTGATCCTCTTCTCTTAGCCTTTCAGGTCCTGGGATTCCAGGCATGTGCCACCATACCTGGTTGATTGCAAAATTTTCAAAGCTTCCTCCCTTTTTCCCTCCTTCCCTTTCCTCCCTCCCTTTCCCCCTCTGTATCTTTTTCCTATCTAATAATCTTACAAAAGAGAAGTTAAGCAGATTACCCACTTTATCAGAAATGTAATTAAATACAATTATCTGATCTTATATTCTTATTTCATAATCTTATGATCAGATTTGTGTCTGTGTGTGCATGTGGTGCTGGAAATGGAACCCAGGACCATTCTACCCGTAAGCTACACACCCAGCCCTATTTTATTTCTTATTTAGAAACAGAGGTCTCACAAAGTTACTGAGAGTCTCACTAGGTTGCTGAGGCTGGCTTTAAACCTGAGTTATCCTATCTCAGCCTCCCAAGCTCTGGGATTATGGGCGTGTATCTCCATGCCCACCTTATCCAAATTTTAAATACAGAATGAAGAATAGAGAAATATGGATTTTTCTGAAACATTTGGTAAGTAACACCAAACACCACATTTCCTTTAAGCCAAGGACTTTCCAGGCTGTGGAAGAATGCAGAATCACAGTTCGTGTTCCAGTCACTCCCTTGCCTCTTTCTTTGTGGTCTTGCCTTCGAGTAAAAGAATGGCTGTGATAACTTCTGAAGCCCCTTCTAGTTCTGTGAAGGTTTTGATGTTCAAATGCAAAATGAGTCTAAGTAAAACAAACAGGCCCTGCTTCCAACAGGTGCTTTTCAGAAGGAGGTGCAATGAGTTTCCTTCATTATCAATTCTTGCTCTCCACACGAACTGAACTCTTTCCAGGAGGCACAAGAACAATCAGAAATGTAAGAACTCTGCTATTTTGCATCATCTTTTTGCTTTAAATTGTTGCTTATATCCGCAAATAGCTCATTAGTAAGTGGGATTTGTTGAGAGCCAGGGAGGTAGAATAGAGTGATGTTAAAAAACTAACATCATTTTCATGAGCTAAAATAATGAATGGTAGATTTGTTCAGTTGCATTGTTTTTGTACTGGGGAATTGAACCTAGTGGCATTCTACTCTGAGCTGTACCCCCAGCCTTTTAAAATTTTTTTTTTAATTTTGAAATAGGATGTCCCTAAGTTGCTAAGGGTCTCACTAAATTGCTGAGACTGGCCTCAAACTTGTCACACTCCTGTTTCAGCCTCCTGAGTTCTGAGCTTACAGATGTACACCAACATGCCAAACTAGCTGTCAGTTGCCTTTGTGACACTTGGTATAGTAAATATCACTAGAAGGGTGTGTGTGTGTGTGTGTGTGTGTGTGTGTGTGTGTGTGTGTGTGTGTGTATTGTGTAGATATACTTTGATGGAACAGCGGTGCCTCTGGAGTATTTCACAGAGGATGTCCTTAGAAAACCAGGGCAGAGGAGTTCTGTTACATCACCAAGGACAAAAGGCAAGAGACAGAAGTGGCATATGTTTTGCCTCCATCCTTAGTTAAGTAGCTGATCATTCTCTGAGGACAGAAACTAATCTCTTGCTTTTGATCACCTCTGTCAGGCTGCATCCCCCCCCCCCCACCACATTTGTATTCTAAACTTCAAGCCCCATTAGTATGTTGAATATGGGGTAGAGTCCCAGGGAAGGTTTATTTGGCCCTGTGTTCATCCTGTTATGCACAGAGCCTGGAATTAAAATAATAATTTCTAGTTGATTTCATGCTTCCATAACTTAATGGTCTCCAGTGCTCCTCGTAGATCCATTACCCGTATTTAGTACAAGAAAAAAAAAGATGCTCTGAAAGGAAATGTCGGCTTTTGAATAAAACTGTGTCCAAATTTACTCCAGAATGAAATTGAAAAGGAAATTGGAACTTTGACTCTGAGAAGGATTTACGACTCCCTCTTTCTGGGTAATTTGATACTGTGGTATTCATAATGATCAGTTAAGGACAACTCTGTGTGCATTTCTACACTGAGCTGATATCCTCTGTATTTCCTTTAAGAGCAGTGGAATGTAATTAGCCAACAGCTTGGGGCTTGATTAAAATGTCACATTTTGTAAATTTATGGTTATCTTCTGTACCTGCCTAGAAGTGAAAGACTCAGAATTTGACTTGACATACACACCAGAGAAAGGTATTCATTCATTAAAGAAAAGGGAAGCTGAGTGTGGTGGCACATGTCTGTAATCCTAGTACTTGGGAGGCTGAAATAGGTGGATTGTAGGTTCAAGGACAGCTTCGGCAAGTAGTGAGACAATCAGCAACCCAGTGAGACCCTGCTTCCAAATAAAAATAAGGGCTGGGGATGTAGCTCAGAGGTAGAATGCCCCTGGATTCAATTCCCAGTAAAACAAGAAAGAAAGGAGGGAGGAAGGGAGGAAAGGAGAGAGAGAGAGAGAGAGAGAGAGAGAGAGAGAGAGACCCTGCAGTTCAAATCCATTTCCTTATAATATGCATATAAATGGTTTGTAAAAGTTATACTCAGAAATAAATGAATTTTGACTTTAAATTTTTAAAACAAATGCTATGAAGTCCATTGTTGGGGTCTTAGCCCGGCGGGCCCGGAGAGACCTCAAGATGGCGCCTGGCAGAGTGCCAGGAGCAGCTGCACGTGGTAACATCCTAGGGCTGTGCCACGTCAGAGCGCATGCGCCAGCACGTCAGAGCGTGGACAGTGCGTGCCCAATAGGAGAGAGTGTTACTGAAGTTGCCTGAGTGAATACTCCCTGACAGACT